>JACEGR010004257.1:0-90032 GCA_014170235.1 Listronotus bonariensis
GCAGATGCACGATGGGATAAGGACTCCCTTAATAAGTATAGTGCCCGGCTTTATTTATGTCGGTTTTAGGTCGTGCCTTATTTTGGTCTTATTTTAATTTCGGAACTGTTCGTGTAAACCAAACGGCTGTCGAGCACAAAATTAAAAAGTTTTTAGAAGTAAAAATACTTAAAGCCTTGCTTTTTCAAATGCATTTCTTTAATTGTGGTAAACAAAACCCTACAACACAAAACAATAAAAAAAATCTACTAAAATTTGTTTCCCTTTTTTAGGTTAATGGTACTATTAACATGATTTGTAATAACAATAATTATGGGTACAAGCACTATTTAAATAAGGCCGGTATTAATAATTCCCGAGTGTAATAAGGCACCTTGCAATAATTCTTTATTAATGGCTATTTTTATATCAATATATTGTTTATTATACACTGAATTGTATCCGCAGTTGGTTTCTTGTGAAACATTTTTAAATATTAATACTAAATAGGAAAAATTGCTTTTTAATGTTTCAATAATTATTAGAGCATTACTCTACAATTGTTTCGCCTTTCTAGGGCTTCATCAAGAGTACTTCGAATACTAAATTTAGAAAAGATAAATATTTACAAACAGAACCATTTAACACGTTTTTCCCAAAAAGGTCTATAAAATATTATTAGGGGTTTTTATTATGGGGCCCAGATGTGGTAATAAATTTATTTATAATTGGCATATCTGCGAAATTTATTTGATCATTGGTAGAAAGAGTTGTATTGTCTATAAGTGATTTTTAATTTCTAGTTGTTCATATAAATTTAATTTTTTACCTTTGTTTTCTCTATGCAGTAGTTTAACATTATTAAGATCTATAAAGTGGTTTTGTTCTATACAATGTGTTGAAATGCCTGTGTTTTTTAAACCATTTAAAATTGATGTTTTATGTTCTTTTATTCTGTTTTTTATGCTTTATGCTGGAATATATTGGTCAAAGTGGAAGGAGCATTAAAAACAGAATAAAAGAACATAAAACATCAATTTTAAATGGTTTAAAAAACACAGGCATTTCAACACATTGTATAGAACAAAACCACTTTATAGATCTTAATAATGTTAAACTACTCCATAGAGAAAACAAAGGTAAAAAATTAAATTTATATGAACAACTAGAAATTAAAAATCACTTATAGACAATACAACTCTTTCTACCAATGATCAAATAAATTTCGCAGATATGCCAATTATAAATAAATTTATTACCACATCTGGGCCCCATAATAAAACCCCTAATAATATTTTATAGACCTTTTGGGAGAAACGTGTTAAATGGTTCTGTTTGTAAATATTTCTCTTTTTAAATTTAGTATTCGAAGTACTCTTGATGAAGCCCTAGAAAGGCGAAACAATTGTAGAGTAATGCTCTAATAATTATTGAAACATTAAAAAGCAATTTTTCCTATTTAGTATTAATATTGTTTATTATACTTATACAGTGTGTCCAAAATAAGGATCCTAAGCATAGGGAATCTCAGTACCTATTGGAGATACAGCTTAGGTTAAATTAGGAAAAGTTGTGTTTCTTAAAGCTTATTTACATGCCGTTTAAAAACTTGAAAAATTTTCATGGCCTGCTGAGATATTTGGCAAAAACGAAAATTTGACTATATCGGTTTTATTTTTTTCTGACTTTATTTGAAGAAATATAAAAAAACTAATAACACCTTTTCATTGGCACTTTTTAGCTACTACATGATGGTATTTTTAGATTGTATACCCGACGTTTCGTTTTCAAGAAACCATCATCAACTTTATTTTTTATATGGCTCGAAAAAAAGTATCTGATCCCATTTTTTATTACAAATTCAACGATGTATCATATGTCATATTTTAATTTTTAGTAAAAAAAAATTGCATTTTTCTATTTTTAAAAGTTATTTTTAAGTAGGCCTTGCAAACAAATGCTTGGACGTTAATACCTGTTACCGTATCTGCAACATAATTTAATATCATTATAAAATAGTATTTGTCGTTATTACCCTGCTTGTCGAGTTGTTGTTTTTAGAGCAATTGTTCTTATTGTTACTGTTGTCTTTATACGCAATACGCATTACTAGGCTCAACAAAATCCGCGTGTTAAGAAAATATCGAAACATCAAGAACGTTTTGGGTTTAATATGTGGTGTGGAATTTTAGGAACTAAAATACCAGGTTCATGTATTCACCATAATTCATTAACAGCAGAAATGATGCCTTAATTTATTTTTGCAGAACAAAATGTAGCAGGTTAGCATGTCAAACTTATCTTCATGGCTATAATAAGATATTAGCTATTCACCAATAAACAATAATAGAGACAACAGTAACAATAAGAACAATTGCTCTAAAAAAAACAACTCGACAAACAAGGGTAATAAGGACAAATACTATTTTATAATAATATTAAATTATGTTACAGGTACGGTAACAGATATTAACGTCCAAGCATTTGTTTGCAAGGCCTACTTAAAAATATCTTTAAAAAATAGAAAAAATGCAATTTTTCGCTTAAATAAAAATTAAAATATGACATGTGATACATCGTTAAATTTGTAATAAAAAATTGGATCAGATACAGGGTGCACTTTTTTTCGAGCCATATAAAAAATAAATTTGTTGATGGTTTCTTGAAAACGAAACGTCGGGTATAAAATCTAAAAATACCTTTATGTAGTAGCTAAAAAGTGCCAATGAAAAGTGTTATTAGTTTTTTTATATCTCTTCAAATAAAGTCAGAAAAAAATAAAATCGATATAGTCAAATTTTCGTTTTTGCCAAATATCTCAGCTGGCCATGAAAATTTTTAAGTTTTTAAACGGCATGTAAATAAGCTTTAAAAAACACAACTTTTTCCTAATTTAACCTAAGCTGTATCTCCAATAGGTAGTGAGATTCCCATGCTTAGGATCCTTATCTTGGACACACTGTATAAAAATACCACCCAAAAAACTTACAACTACATTTTAAAAGTGGAAAAGAAATACCCCATGAATAACTTAACAGTTTACATGCAATAAATCTTTCCATGGAAGATCGAACCAGTGGGTAATCTTGGTTTTCTTCGTGCCTACGCAATCGGCCGCTGTATCTTTTAATGAGAGGCCTAATTTAGTAATTTTTATTCCGTTCGCGCCGATCAAACAAGACAGCGCAGCCACCGGTTACACCGAACTTCAATTTCGGAATGCTCACGAGCGCCCCAAATGCATGTCGGAGGCCTTGGGCAAGTCTTAAAACATGTCCGGTGTTTTTGGGCCGCTGTTTCGCGTTTAATTAAAACGGGAAGACATCGTTGGGTAGGCGATTTTAATTGATTTTTGTATGCGGACGTATTTTTTCCTCTGAGAAAAATAAATAAAAAGTGAACACTTTTTATTAATTTACTTTTGTTCTTTAATGGTTTTTTTAACACGCTTTTTATTTTTTTAAATATTTTTTTAAGCTTAATTTTCACCAACTTCCAGCGATTCGATTTCTTTGAAACTTTGCACACGTATCAAGGACCCATGACAATGCAATAATCTGCAAACAGTATCCCGTTATCCTGATTAGGATCGCCAGGATAAATAAATTCCTTTATAGATTTTCTGTAGGAGAGTAACAGAGATAGAGCTAGTGCGCGATCTGCGCATGCGTGCAGTTTCAGACGTACTCTCAGCATAAGGCTGACAGAAACTTGTTCGCAGTAGTTGCGTTCTGAAACCCCATGCAACAGTTCAGCTTTAAATGAAATGATTAGATTATGAAATAGTTCGTGAAACATTTCAATATCACATGTCCGCAGAAAACTAATTGATATATCGAACTAAAAAATGAAAAATAAATAATAGTTTAAAAAACTAAACAAACACGCTTTTATATGCAACCGAACTAACAATTAGAAAATAATTTTTCATTACAAAGAGTTTGTATTACAGTAATAAAAGGTCAAACTATGAATCATAATTATATACCTCAAAATAGAATTATAATAAAATTTAAGATAATAACAGAATAATTCACTTCAGAATAAAAGCGTGGGGTTCTTAATATATTAAATGTTATTATTATTTCATTTGTAAATATCTATGAGGGAAAAGTTATGAAAAAATAGTAAAATGCACCCCACGCTTTTTACTCTGAAGTGAATTATTCTGTTATTATCTTAAATTTTATTATAATTCTATTTTGATGTATATAATTATGATTCATTGTTTGACCTTTTATTACTGTAATACAAACTCTTTGTAATGAAAAATTATTTTCTAATTTTTAGTTCGGTTGCATATAAAAGCGTGTTTTGTTTTATGGAGAGGCGAGGGGTAGAGGGTTTTTTTTTGGTTTCATTCAAAGCCCTAAAAATATACCTCTAATGTCAGCCTTTATGGCAATGTGAAAAAGCGCACGAGAAAGAAATATGACAAGAGTATAATCTATCGCTTTTGGTCCTGCTGACCACTATGATTGTGCAGAGCTAAAGTTTATTGCTTTTTAAGCATGCAATTGTTTGCACAGCTAAGCGGCAAGACTGCCTCTAATAGGTATGTTCTTGAGGGTAGAAAAACGTCAACGTCGAGTGACGTCACACTAAAAGCGCGTATTGCAACATTGCTGCTCCTTAATTTAAATTGCCTATAGCTACTAAATTTTAAATTGTCCTCAAAGGTAATTTAATGACGAGTCTGACCTTCAGCCCTCTTTGCAAAATAATTCTCTTTTGTAAATTGTTGTTGCTTAGCAAAAGTTAGTTCCCACCTTGTCGGAAGATTTTTTTACACAAAAAGGAACGTATAGCTTTTAAATGCAAACTTTAAGATTACATACAGATATGATCACGTTTTACACGTTCATATTATGTATTACACACACTCATCTTTTTGTTGTTTAATATGTCAATGAAACCTCTCCAAACAATCAATCTTTTTGATGGAACTACTTTCAAGGCAAAAATTCATACGTTTCAGTTGACCTTGTTTCTTCTTTCTCGTGTCTATTTAATACGTATTTTACATTCACGTATTTTTTTTAATAAATAGTACCAAAACTTAATTATTCTTCCATGCACAATGTAAAAATTCACGGGCCAAGGAACATTAGGGTAGGGCGGGGCTAGTTGAGCATAGAGGTAAGTTGGGCAATCAAAATATCTCAAAAACTATCGACCGCACGCGAAAGCATCAAATAGCGTAAAGAAGGGGTTGCGCGAGGGAACTCATTGTGCGACCACTAGTGGTGACGCGGCGATCGAGAAAAATATCCGTGCGCATTGTTTATTTTGTGATTAAAAAGTTAAATAATTGCAAGCCGGAAAATTTTATCTGTGATAGTTAAATGTATTCTGTTCTCAATCAGGTAAGTGTTAATCTTAAGTAAATTTATTACAGTTTTATTATGTGTAAAGATTTTGGATATAATTATAACCGGTTTTTTAATAAATTCACTTTTCTTTTAAAATTTCAGGTTGGGGTTAGTTGAGCTACAGTTGCCCAACTAAGTTTTAAGGATAAAATGTTTTTTTAGTATACGGACTTATAACAGTAAGACTACTAGAATCTCCTCAAGATTTAAAAGAAGCTGCAACCCGAACTTTGTACAAGCAACAAAGAAAACGAGCTGACCTATCTAACTTATAAGTTTCTCTGGAAATAGTTCGACCATACCCAAACGCTGGTCCAAGAAAAGCCAAATCAAAAAGAAGATAAAGAAAAGCTGCAATTTTAACAAATACAGAAGGCATTACAAAGAGAAGCAAAATAAAACTGCTAAAAAACTTTGAAAAACGAAGATGAGTCAATGGAAATTTAAAATTTTTAAATAAAATTTTCTAACAAAAACATTTTTAAATAAAAATATAGAAAAAATTATAATTTTAAAAATTTAAATAAAATTTACAAACTAAAAGTTTTTTAAAAATGTGTAAAGCATTTTTGCCAGATATTAAATCCAATAGTTAAGCTAAGCTAGGTACGTTGCTGTTTTATTAATGATATTTGTTGTTTTGTCTATAAGATTATAAATATAAACAGCAAATTGCCAAAATATATATTTTTTTGTAAACGTATCTAACATTCAAGCCATGATTTGACTATACTTTTAAGTGCTCCACTAGCCCCATACCCTTGCTCAACTTACCTCATCTATGGGGTACGTTGGGCATACTTGACTATCTACAATAAAATAGATGTAGCTTCTAAATTCGACTTATTAGAAAGAAATTACTATGGACACTATTGCTAAGGGATAAATTGCTAATCCATCAGTATGCATTATGAGCCCCTAAGACTTATCTTTGGGGAGCTATAACTGATGAAGTGAAAAATTGCTCAACTAGCCCCGCCCTACCCTACCATATTTTGAGGGTTTTACCTTACAGACCCATATTACATTTTTGCCGGCGTTGTACATTTAATTTACTGGCATTGCCAACACTCTTTAATGGCAAGACATTGGCAAAAAGGTATCAAGAAGACGCGAAAGTGGGCAATTGGCCGTTATTAGGCCATGTGTTGCAGATAAAGTGATGGTATCTGTCATTAATAAGTTATGCCAAAAAAATGCGTTTAGGATGATTTCATCCATCATAAATAAGTTATTGGCCAAAAGAAAAATGCGTTTAGGATAATGGCATTTATCATTAAATAAGTACTGCAAGTTTAATAAGTTGAATGTCCCAAAAGTTAAATAACCTATTTAGAATTTTGTAATCGAAAAAAATGAGAAAAAAGGCAAGAAAACTTTATCAATAAAAAAATTACATAATATAAATTTTTATACCGTAACAATAAACCATAAAAATAAATAAAAAGTATGTAAAAAAAATAAAAAAGATAGTTAATCAAAAGAAAACACTTTAAAATAGTAAGTATTTAAGGGACACTTACACTTAATTTTCAGATCCAAAACATAGGGAGAAATATTTTAAAGGAGTTAAATGTCAAAAAAAACTATTAAATATACATATATAATTCTTTTTATTAACACGTCTTTAAAACTTTTAATAAGGCAACTCCCTGATTTCATATTATTTTTTTAGGTAGGTAACTACAAATTTAAAGGTTTTAAACAGAAATGTTTACAGCTCCTAACAGTCTACTTGAATAACCCGCCTTCTTGACTAGCCATCACCATTTAATTACACAACACACCCTAATTAGGTATTGAATACACTTAATTATGTCTACTAAAAATTATTTTCTTTAAAAAAGAAACTAAAAAGCTAGAAAACCACGTAGAAAACAATTGCACAAAGCGGCCAAACAAAAGCAAGGTTGCCACATCTGTCAAATTGTCAAATCTTGTATTTCGGCTATATAGGCCAATGCTTTTACCATCAATGCCAATATGAAAAATGTATATTGCCGGCAAATAGTGTTTGCTGGGGAACCTTGAACTAACATGTTTTCTATAATATGCATTTGACAATCAATTCTAGTTTTAAGCCAGTTGTTAATACGGTTCAAAAGAAAAACATTACTATCAGCAATTTTAGGTGTTCAACCAATTATCACCGCGGTAATAATTGGTGACAACTTTGACGTATAATAGATTGTTTAAACGTCAACATAACCGATTGGTAAATATCGTTTTCCTACGACCACTTGTGAAAATAGCAAATAGCACACTGATTTCATGCATAGAAAATGCGTTATATCACACTAGTGTTGCAAAGAACTTTACAGCACTAGTGTTGCAAAGTACTTTACAACACTGGTGTGATACATATTATGATGTCATTCTAGAAACTGCTATTGGTTTTGCAAGTGACATATTTATTGTAGTGACAGTAAAAAAACTTTTTATTTACCTTAAACGGTAGAACCCAGATTAGCGAAAATCATCTTATTTTATATTTATTAAAATTTACGAAAAAATAAAAACATAAACAAAAATAGACATAACCACAAAAACAACTTTCACTGACTGGCACAGTATTTAGTGTATTCCTTTTACCTTGTAGAACCGTTCTGAACCGTTCTCCGGACTGTCAATTGTGTCAAGAACGGTTCTACGACATGAAAAAAATGTCAAAAAATTGTAAAAGGAATACTTACGGTGTCGTTCCGGGCGGTTCTGGAGCATAAAAGGAATACAGAAATTGTCAGGTAAGTAGATCAAATTTAAAATCTCCCTTCTACCTTTGAGCACGTACTTTATAGAGGCAGCCGTGCCGCTTGACCGTTCGACCTAAAGCGCCAGAGAAAAAAAGCCTATAAATCAAATTCCTTCCTCTCTTTCTTCGTGTACTCAAACAACTAGTTAAATCTTTTTTTAAATCCCTAATTAAACCTAAGGCTAATACACACTTTATGAATCCACTTTCTTTTATCCATTCATAAATAGAATCAGACCCTTCCGACGTTGCCAAATGCTTTCCATATTTTGCATGGTAACTGACGTTTGGTAGTCGCTTTTTCCTTACTTTAAGGACTTTAGTTTATGCATTTACAATTTTCATATTTTTTATATTTTTTCTTAAAAATATGAGGAAAAACTGTTATTTTTACTTAATGTTACATGTGATGTTCAGTTTCATTAACTCGTTTTACCAATTTTACCCCACCCAGCACCCCTTTTCACTCCCCGGTCCCGTAAGTTTATTTACTGATATTTTTTAAAAATGGAATATTTTGGACATGCACCACTTACGTTTTTATTTAGAAGAGTGTCTATAATATGTAAGAATCGATAATTTTTAAAAACCCTTATAATAGCAGAAAACCGTATTAAACTATTAGCGTTATTACCTAACAAAACCATACAATTTTTATTAGAGAGGGCCTTTTAAAATTCCAAAATGATAAAAGTTATATAATGCTTCTAGGTAGGTGATTTTCGATGTAAAAATATTGTCAAAACAGTATAATATAGCAGTGAGGAAAAGTATATATCACACTAGTGTTGCAAAGTAAATATCACCCTAGTGTTGCAAAGTTCTCAATTGTTTTTTATTTTTCTGAACAGACAAACTTTAATTTTTTTTTTTTTTGGTGAATAATTTGTGGTCGTAGGAAAAATAGTGTACAGTACTCGTGTGAAAATGACTTTCTTACACTCGTGGGATTGTCGCACTCGGCTAACGCCTCGTGCTACAATATTCCCACTCGTGTGAAGTTAGTAATTTTCCACACTTGTAATGTAATATACTATTTAGAATTGGGTTTTCGCCTAAAATTGATGATTTTTTGCTAAACAGTGACGTCATATACGTCACGTATGTAACCGTGTTTGAATACATCTCGGACAATGGTTTAAAAACAACATATTTATCCTTGTCGGGCGGACATATGCATTGCTCCATCATTGCTCTCATTAAAAACTTTGTTTGGGTATTTTTTTGTAAACTTTTAGCATGAAAGAAATGGCAAGTGAAAAAATTTTATATCGGGTGTAAACTAAAGTTCATATTAACCCTAAAAATAAAAATAATAATCATAACCTAAAAGCTTATCGGGCTGTGACGCAACTTACATTTTCTTGATTTTAATATTTATAAACAAAATATAATTTGGCTTTTCTCCAGAATAAAATTAAAAAGTTTATTTAACATTTTAAGAAAATTAAAACTTTTATACATTACGAAGAACTATTCTGCTCTTACACAATATAATAAAAGTTATGATTACTTTAAAAGAAATAAAATAATGAAATATTTAATATTAAGTTACTTACAATACAAAGGTTTTAATCTACAAATAAAGGTTCATTAGCACTCGGTTAAAATTATTTTAATCCAATAAAATAAAATCTTAACAAGACGCCACACGAGAACTAGGCCAATGGTTGCGTCTCAAAAATGTGGTAAATAGTTTACCAAAAATGTGGTAAACATTTTTGAGACGCAACGTAGTTCCAAAAGTGGGACGACTTTGTTTTTTTTTTTTAAATCTTTTGTGGTATAAAAACTTGGACTAACATTATTTATTATTATTACAGCTAGAAATGATGGAAGCAATTTTAGAATAATTAATTTATCTAAACTTTGCAACTTTATGTACATTTTAATTAACAGCATAATAAATTAATTTGCCGCCGATTTCTTTAGACTTTTGTAATTTAAAATTAAATTTTAAATAATTCTAATGTCTATTTTCTTTTATGTTTTTGGTTTTTTCATGATGGTTTTTCTACATCAATTTTTAATGTTCTAGATAGGAATAATGCCGTTTTTATTGCGTTTTAAGCTTTTTAATTAAATTTTTGGACATACCCTTAAAACAAAACAAAAAAATGTCGACAGCACGCGAATTTATGCAATATACAGAGTGTCCCAACTCTATTTATACACAAAATAACTTTACTGCCGTACAGGATATAAAAAGAAACTTAAAATAAAAAAAAACACCATTTAAACACACTTATTTTACTGACACTACTGTGTGAATATACAAGGTGTCTTAAAATCAAATTTTTCATGGTTAAGTAAATGAATTTTATTTTAAATGAACCCTATATGGTTTAAAAATTTTACTCTTTAAAGAATTCTACAGGTGTGGAAACGACCTCGCCGGCCATAGGTAATTAAAAGTAGGGAATACGTTGTTTGTATCGTCGTCCGACGAAAGGCGGAAGCGGTGTGCCAGGTCCTGATCTCGTTTTGCTTAAGTCAGCGCGCTCGTTGGAGCGGTGAATTGTAGGAGCAGGGTACGTTGTTGATTGCCCAAGCAGCAAGCTGACGTCTTATTGACGTCTCTTTTAGTCATTTTTGATCAGCAAAGACGTTATAAGATGACGACAAAATGACGTTAAATTGACCTCCCTAAGTCACAGACAAAAGACGTCCCGTTAATGACGTCATAACGACATCTTTAAGATGACGAAAAATTGACCTGTATACTTTTTTTTTTAAAAAAGCTAAAATGATACGATATTTTATTTGAAGATTGAAATAGGAAAAAACTCATTACTGCTTGCAATTTCCTTGCACTGCAAGGTTGCATCTCTCGGGACACTGTCCAACCTAAAGATGCAGATTGTTATACTAGCCGAAGATATTTCTTTCAAAGCTAATTGAAATCACCAACGGCAGACCGATTTCGAACTATTTTGGTCTCATCGGTACGGTGTAGGCGATAAAAAGCGAAGATGTTGAATAAACGTAGTAGTTTATTGTCCATTGCGCCATCTATCGGTAGAGTTTTTTCTATTTCAATTTTGTAAAATATTAGTCTTATTCTTCTGTCATATGATATTTCGGTTGAATTTTGACACGAATCATATAATGTCATAAAATTTTTCTGGCGGGTTTTCTAAACATGACGTCATTAGATTTTTATGTGCTAGTATGACGAAAAAATGAAGTCGAAAAGACGTCACTTCAACGATGTCAAAAACACGTCATTAAAATGACGTCATAATTTTGGTCTAATGACGTTTTATGACCAAAAATGACGTCATAATGACGTCAGCTTGCTGCTTGGGTGGTAGAAGGAATTAAGTACACGTATTTTTGGTTTCCATACCGGTAAAACTATACGTCAATTATTTGATTTCTGAGATATCAACATCAGTAGCGTAGCGTCGTCAAGTATAGGCGTCAGCAAAGTTGTATTAGTGAGACCCCTTTTGTTTATAAAGATGAATAAATTTACACAGAATAAAAATATGTCAATCAAAATTTAAATTAATTATTAATGTAATTAAAATAAGTGAAAAATATAAAATACAATTTTTAGTAAAATATCACATTAGGATAGTAAAACAAAAAATAAAGATATTAAAAAATATTGTTTTGTTTTTTTTTCTGTCATGGCGAATTTTATGGGAAATGCTAATTTTCAGTAAAATGTGAAATAAAAAAATATGAGCTAGTATCTATTTTTGGAAATCACAAAGAGAGCTTAATACATAATATACTAATAGTAAATAATAATGTCTATACATAAGAAAAAACATAAGTTGAGTAATTTTCTCAAAAACTTACGGCAAAAACTACACAATTAACCTATCTAAAGTTCTTTCATATCTTTAATAGTAAACGAGTTAAAAAAGGTTGTACAAATGGGAATCATTTTTTTAATCTTTTTGACATCCCACGAAGGCATATGCCTAAATACCAGAGTACCGTGAGTGTCGGGTTATTAGATGTTTAACCCATCGTTCCTCCTGTTCCGTCAACGTTGTCCAAGCACTGAAACATGCAGTTATGCATTTCACAGCACCTTTTAGACAACGCGGTAGTGCCACCACGGTCGTTATTTTTAAATAACTACTACCTAAATATGTCTCCCCGCTGGGAATCGAACCGGCGACCTCTGGCTTCGAAGATCAAAGCTCTGTCCACTGCGCCACGGGGAGACCATCTCTCATCTAAAAATCACTCCGTATCTCTGAGATGGATCTCAACAGCCATGAACGGTTTTTACTACAGTTGTTTTTTCAAAAAAAGAGACCCAGAGTCCTATATTAGAATTTTGATATTTCTTACGGTTTCTGAGATACCCTGTAAAATCATCGAAAATGAAACACCCTGTACATAGGTACTTACTTTGCATAATCTGCTTTACAATATATTGCCCTATCCCGGATAAAACAAGATGGCTGCCGATCCAGTTGTAACTGACACACACAACATCGGAGACACCTCGCATGCCACGTCCGTCCTGACACTTCCAGCAGGAATTTATCGCTGATTGGTTCGCTGCATGCTGAGCACAGCCGGTATTCAGTCTGAAACAAAAAACAATATTTAGAGGTGTCGCTAGAACAGCAGTCACGTGACAAAAGCCAAAAAATGTTTTTAAAATAAGTCAGTTACAAAAATATTTCTATTTATTAGCAATTAAAATTAAGCGACATGGCAACGTTGCAAATGCAATTTAGCGCTCCTATTGAAAACTTTTGAACCCTTTTGGGGCAGTTTTCCATTTCCTATTGTTAAGTCATATTTTTCTTGCTGCTAATATCACAAAAAGAAAAAAAGGAAAAGACTATGTTAATTTTATAGTTGAAAAAACGTTACACAATATATATTAACATAAAAAAAATTGAATAAATAGCGGGCACAAAAAGTAAATTTAAACAAATATCGAAAATTGTTACTACGAGAGAACCGGCAGCATCACTAATTTTTGCCTGCAACTTCTTGAAGTTTATTGATGAAAACTCCATGTGAGAGAATGTATCAGACCAAAATATTCAAGAACCCAACGCTTTCGAATCCGTCCTCTCACAATACATGAAAAATGTCTATTTTGACCCTAAGGAAAACACTGTAAGGCACGTAGTGGATCCACGAAGAAGTGGTGGCCTCCGCAGCGCTCGATAATAAAGTCTATAAGTCATGGCTTTGGTGAATGACAGGTGTTGTGTATGATATTATTATACAAATACAATATAACCATATTTTGATAAATGGATGCAGGGACAGGCCGAGGTATCCAACATGCATTCCTACCGGCTTTTTGCCGGTAATGACTTCGATTTATCTACTTAATCAATTATAAGAGGAGATGTAAATATCTACAGGGTGGTTAAAAAGGAAGAAGTTTTTCTTCCTGTATGTTATCACAAGCAAGGAACCTGCAAAAAAGGTTTAAGATTTTTTATGGTGTTAGATGTTCCTGTGCTTGATAAAAATTAAATAAATATTTATTAGCTTTATAATAAGTAAGAAAGATGTAGGGCTGATAATTTACTAATTAATAATGGAATATTAATGTTATTACTACAGTGGGTGCTCGCGGGTCTAAAAACAGGTGTAGTGCAGGAAGGGAAAAAAAGCGCATTTACCATTTTAGCAAAATTGAAAATACTCAACTATCAAAAGTCTAAGTAAAAAGTCTTAATATCTAAACTTATTTAAATTTTATACACCAAATCAATCCTTCTATCTTTTAATGCAGCAAATTTATCAATTATGTATTCATAAAATGGTTAAGTTTTTATCAGTTCCTGTAGAAGCTCCTTTTGAATTGAAATATTGGGTTAAGATAAAAGTCTATCTTGTAATATAGTGTTTTTAAGTAAGTTTTTAAACGCTTTAGACAAGAAAAACTCCTTTTCACTGACACGCTTGTCGACGATATCGTTAAAATTAGCAAAAAAGTTTATACGCCTCGGTAAAAATGTCTTTATTTGCGCCAACTTGTTTCACTGACTGCTGCAATGAAATATTTCTATAACTTTTTATCAGCAAATATTAGGTCAGGTTTATTTTTGAGCCGTTAATTTTTTGGAAATGATTCGGCATATATCTCCAATAAATTTTGAAAAGAATCAGTGGGAAAAGCTTGGTTATACTGGCCAAACTTTGCAGTATCAGCAAGACAAATAAATTGTAGTTTGTAACAATGTTCGAATCTTACTTCCATTTCCATCAAAATATGATCTAATATTTCATAGAGAAGTGCTCTGTAGTGTCCTTTAATTTCTTCCTGCGAAAAATCCCTGTCGCTAATAATACTCAAACGGAAACAATCGAAATAATACGTGAAAGCCAACGAAACGACCAAAACCTATACCATCTTTTTAAGGCTAGCGATTTACCAAGCAATACACCTGATACTTCCACCCGCGATTCTGGCTGCCGGCAAGTATAGCGTTGTCATGGCAACGGAGCGTCAAAGCGTAAACGAAACCCCGCATGAGGTGGATACCTCGGTCCGTTTTATATTTGCAATACACTTGTCGCGTTGCCGAAAGAGGAGAAAAGCGACTCGCGCCAGCGGTTAATTTATATGCTAGATTTTTCATGGCGAATTTTACAATGCTATTATATATTTTATATGCCTATACAAAAATGTTTTAAAAATATAAAACCGTTTTTGTACTAGAGTCAGAAGGCGTTTGTAATGCGCCACCCTGTATACTAGGAAATTAAAAATTCAGAACAGGTATTTTTAAAATCTGGTAAGATCCTTTTTTCATCCTACTTTTTTTGTTACACCCTGTATATCTTGTAGTAACAAGGACTTAAAGGCTTACGATATTTTCTATTCGATCGGTGACAAGATATTTTTCGGAACTGCCATGTCATTATTTTCTTTAAAAATATACACAAGAGATTTGGAATGTTTATATTGAAAATTTAATCATAATATTTACATACCTGTGTATAAATTAAGATATAACCGGTGACATTTTGGTTCAATTATTATACTTATACAGTGAGCGCCAAAATGTCGGACACATATTTTAAAAAATATATCCTTGAAATTATTAAAAAACGGTTTTCTCTAGTATTTACTAGTCCCTGTAATAAAGTAAACTTTAAGATAAAACACTTTTCTATTTCTATTTCTATTTTTTTTTCTTGGTTTTGGTCCCTTCAGGTCCAATCCACCACTCTCCCTCTTCCGGACTATGCTTTCCAGGGCTTCGTCGGCGGAAAATCTGGATAATCGAGCTCGTAACTACCAGAAATTCCAAAAGAAAACAAATAATTCCACAATCGATGCAATGCATAAATTGTCGGCTGTCAAACCTTAACCTGCTACTGGTGTTACGTATAACCTTCACTTTCACTACTGACAGTTCCCATGGTACGCCCATCTATTTCCCGCCAGAAGAGAAATACCTCGTTTTCACCACCGAACAGGATACCATCAGCTTATAGGAATCTTCGCTCACAGCGCTTAGATCCAGAAGAAAGATGCCGTCAATTTAGCGTGAATCTTTCCTTGATCCCCGAAGGTAAAAAACGTTCGTACGACACCTCTAGCCGCCACTCCGGGAAGAACTTTGTAGTCCTCTACGCACGTCCGCACTGTCCGGAGGTCAAACAAAGAGTATAAAACACTTTTGAAGCTTTTTTGGGGGTGGTTCCTTTAAGGTGCGTTTACACCAGACGAGCGAATGCTCATTCTAACCCCACTCTATTAAATTTGTTTAGTGTAAAAAGACTTAGAGCATTTTTTCGTTGTTTTTATCACTGGAAATATTTAGCTTTCATAGAATGCTCTTGTTCTCAGCTCTTTGTTCGTTTGGTGTAAACGCACCATTAGACGAATCTACCACGAATATTCATACCGCCATATATGGAAGCGGCGCTTTGACCCAGCCTGTCAATGTCATATGTTTTCGGTGTCGGGCTAGGCAAACGCGTCACTTTTTGTCAGACAAGTTTACCATAATGTTTTACATGCAATTTTTTAACATTGTGCCAAAAATCGTAAGGTTTACAATCACGTAACCCGCCTGGTCCGATACCCGAAACATGTGTTTGATTCTTATGGTTTCATGACGGTAACCCTTAGGAACCATTTTTGGCAAAATGTTTAAAAATTGCATGTTAAACATTGTGGTAAACTTGTCCGACAAAAAAAGTGATTCGTTCGCCCAGTCCGGCACCCGAATCATTTTAAATAAAAATTTGATATACAAATAAAAAAAGTTAGTTGAATTACAAATCTCATTGTTTTTGCTTTAAAATTAGTTATTTAACTATAAAATGACGAAGTATTTCGATTCATTATAAATGTTGTATTTTATTTTACATTTAAAACGAAAAAGTGTCTTTTTTACTCATGGGATGCCCGCACTCGCCTGATGGCTCGTGTTCAAAAGTATCAATAATCAATCAGAAATGTACACAATGGTTACTTTTAAGAAGATCTCATGATTAAGTGTATTCAAGATATCGGCAACGATTTATTCACAAATCGTTGATATCGGGAAGATCGGTGCGACTCAAGATTTATAAGTTTGGGGATAAATTTAATCAAAAATATCGGAAATTACTAATTATACAGGGTGTTCAAGAATATGTGGGCCCCAGGGTCGATCTAGACCATCGGTTGCCCACGTACAAATTAAAATTGGCCGCTTTTATGCCTGAGGGAAAACCACCCTGCTAAATAATAATAATATAATAATAATATTTATTTACCAATAAAAAATAAATACATTTAAATACATTAAACTTAACTTTAAATGATCAGTGGTAAATAAATACAATGACCCACTAAGAAATACTTCGCGCGTGGGTATTCCACATATTTACCATATAACATAAAAATTAAGTACCTAAAAACAGTAAAGTGCTACAATGCTAAATAAAATATTACAAACAATGTAACTGAAAGTAATTATGTATATACATATAACAATATAAATATAAAAAATCTTGGCAAATGTAGACACATAAATGGGTAAATAAATAAATATAAATAAACATAAATAATTATAAACAACAATAAAAAATAAAAATATTAAAAATAAATATGGATAAACAAGTAGACACTTAAACTAGATGACAGTCAAGATCACTCACATATTAAACACTAATGAGTATATATTCATTAATAAGATTAGCTTTAAATATATGCACACTTAGAACATATGTTAATGCAGAGCGTAAGATAAGAAGAGAAAAAAAATCTCAAGACAATCCATTTAACAGAATATTATTAAAAAAGACCACATATATTTGTATAGTATTTACTAACATTAAATAAAAGACACAGTAACCTATTCCAGGCAATTTAGTACAAGAACAATGGCACAATATTCAAATCAATCGTTAAAAATTATGTAAAGCAAAAAAGAATAGTTTATAAATCACAGTCCTGTCAAATATTCGATTTTATTCTCTATTATGTCATGAATAGTGCTTCTCGGTTTTTCAAATATCCACGATTTTATTTTCCTTTTAAACGTTTTTAACTGATTTCTGTTGTTAAGGTTCTTAAGTTCGATTGGAATAAAGTTATACAGTTTAGGACCCAGGTACGCAAAGCATCTTTTACCAATCGATTTTTCAACCTTCGGAAGTCTATGCATGTTGGAACTTTGGCGTGTGTAATACTTATGGTCAACAATTATAAGCTTATTCTTTTCCTTGTGTTGCTTAATAAGCAAGTGTAAGCAAAAAAGTTGGCGTACATCCAACACTCTAGCCTGCTCATAAAGTTGGTTACTGGGAAAAAGCAAGGGTTTTTGTAAATAATGCGCAGAATCCACTTTTGGATTTTTTCCAGTTCAACAGCATAAGTATTTGCTGCGGCTCCCCATGCAGTAATACCGTAAATCAAGTGGGTTTCAATAAGGCCGTAATATAAAGTTTTGAGTTGTTCTTTTGTTAGGATTCTAGAAAGGAACTTAAATTTATACAGTAATCCCCTAATTTTTTGGACAACGGTTGCAATATGAATGTCCCATTTCAGATGACTATCTATTTGAACGCCAAGATATTTCATAACCTTAGTTCCACTAATTTGCAAGTTATCATTGCTTATATTAAGGTTAAGTTCGTTGTATTCTGGCAGATATCTGGAATAAGAGGTAAACGGCACAAACTTTGTTTTTGTAAAGTTTATTGTCAATAGTTTTTCATTGCACCAGTTTACGATTTTAGGAAAATCATTTTCTACTTTTTGTTTAAGGTCTTTCCAGTTTTTATCCTTGTAGAAAATGGCAGTATCATCTGCATATAAATAAAAAATAATAATAATTTCCTGTAACCAATAATTCCTCATAATAATTTCTTATAAAATAGCTCAATTTAGCCTTTTATAGAAGAGAAAAAAAGATTAAGGGCAATTTTAATGTTTTTTTGTAGATTATACCGGGTGGTCCATTAAATGTGCACAGATGGGAAATTATTTTATTTCCACTTTGTCATATGTATATTTTTTTAAATAAAAATTAGTGCATTAAGCTTACAATGTATTAGCAGTATTTAATTTTACCAATAGTTTAAGAGTATACAGAGTAGTTCAAAAATATTAGAAAATGCTAAAAAAGTACAATTATTTTAAAAATCATAATAAAACATTCTTTCTTGTAACAAACTATCTTTTAATTTCAAGTCATGGGCTTCTTTTTTTGTATATTAATTTTCCATAATGCCCAATAAGTCATCATAATCTATTATAATTTCCCAGGCGGTTTCCCCATCGGTAAGCCAAAAAAATCGCCACTCTTACTTTTTACCTTACTTTCCTAAATGTATAGAGTGTAACTATATACATTAAGTAGGACCTTTTGCTTGCCCTGCCTTAGCACAATTGCAGTATAAAATAATAAATAATAGAATATAGAAGTTAAAAAGCAGTGATTCAAAATTATACATATATATACAGGGTGGCCCACCATATTCGACACGGTCTGTAGCTGGATAACCATGGGGTTTTTAAAAATTAAATACTGGAACATATACAGGTCGGATAAGATCACAGTATAAAATTATTTTACTCTATACAGGGTGTCTCAAAAAAGTGTGACATATCAAAGTTATATTTTTAAATGGAACACCCTATATTTTATGACGGTTTTAGATTCTTCTTTAAAAAATAACTTAAGTTTGTTTATAGTACTAAGTGTCTAATTTTATTCCTTTTTGTGATATTTGATTTTTTGAAAAATGCAGTGGTAAAATTAAATTGATTTTACTTTAACACTTTTAACACTTTAAACTTTAAAATGTGTAACAGGATTAGAAAAAAGTCTGCAATATCATACGTAGGTCAAATAAAGATCAAATGTTTGTACAGGGTGATCAAAAAGTAATTTCAATTTTTCAGAAAATCAACTAGCCATATCGTTCTTGTTTTAAATGGAACACCCTATATTTTCTTACGTCACATGATGACAAATAAAATACTCTTTCAAATGGTGTATAGGTTGCCTATACCTATATTTTGTGCTTTTTAGTAAAATCTGTTTTTACAAATTTTTAGTCCAAATGTTTATTTAAATTAAAGTTGGCTGTGACATAGTAGCCATTAATATTTTTCTTAAGAAAATAACAATGACCATTTATTGATAACTAGTGTTTTAGTCAGTTTAAAAGAAATTTCGATAATTTTAAATAAAAACCCTTCTTCTACAACAGCAAGATGATATAATACTGGTAGGATGTGAAAAAAATGGTTTACTTTAGTCTAGAATTAATTCTAAAAAATATTCCAGGTGAAACCATCTGATAACCTTAATAGTTGCTTTAAAAAATTTGTCACAGTGATTATGGATAATGAAAAAAACGAGTTAAAGGTCACAGAATGTCGTCATAACTGACCAGATGCGTTATTAGGATTGTTTAAAAACACAAGTTTTATCGTTACCACATTCAGCTGAAATAAGTGTTAATGGAAGTAGCATTATAAGCAACTAATGAATTTTTTTCTGTGACTTTTTAAAAAATAGTGGCAGATAATACAAAATCTTTTAATTTTGTGCTTTTTTCCAACAAAATTACATTTTGCAATAACGGCTTAGTAAATAGGCATAGCTATATCACAGCCTACTTACATTTAAATAGACATTTATAATAAAAATATGTAAAAATTGAATTTACTTAAAAAGTATAAAAGATAGGTATAGACAACCTAAACACCATTTGAAAGAGCATTTAGTTGTCATCATGTGGTGTAAAAAAATACAGGGTGTTACATTTAAAATAAGAGAGATATTGCTATTTGACTTTCTAAAAAATTGAAATTATTTTTTGATCACCCTGTATAATCTATGATCTCGATATGACCTACGTATGATAAGACAGACTTTTCCTAATCTTGTAACAAATTTTAAAGTTTAAGGAGTTTATATTGTTAAAATAAAATTAATTTAATTGCACCCCTGCATTTTGAAAAAAAAATTAAATATCACAAAAACGAATAAAATTAGACACTTGGTACTATTAACAAACTTAAATTATTTTTTATGCATATTTTTCTTTACTGACGGAATTGCCACACTCGCCTGACGGCCTGTGCTGTTAACCTACCATTCGTAATAAAAAGTATCAATATGCACTTGTTTCATAAATTACCGTTTCCTAAGTAAAAAAAATGCATTTTGAATCGTATCTCTAGAATCAGCACCGATGATAAATATCTTTTTATTATAATATTTATCAAAATTTCTCATGGATTAAATAAATATTGTGACCGAGCGACAAAAAATATCAATAATCAATCAGAAATGTACACAATGGTTATTTTTATCAAGATCTCATGATTAAGTGTATTCAAGATATCGAGAAGAAGACTCGGTGCGGCTCAAAGAGTTGCTGGTATCTATAGAACCATTCACGGATACCGTTTTTTTACCGAACACAAAAAACTTTTGATAGGCTTTACCGCACAAGAAGTTATGTGACCTATGGCACTTCATAGTTTATTAGATGTGCTTCAAGAAATATGAAGTTTATTTTGTCAGTGTCTTTATTGTCAGCTAGTCAATTTCTATGACTTGATTCATTAATTATTTTACGTTTTACCCATCTATTATTGATCTGTAATACCTTAGAAACGGAATATGTTATGGTAGCAATAATACCTGCTATCACACCTAGGGCATTATAAGCGGGCATTATGATAATGCCCGCTTATAATGCCCTAATGCGCTAATATGAAAATTTTATTGCTTATCCAATTTTATTTCTCTCACAATAAAGATTAAGTTTATACAAAAATAAATTTTAATATTTGTTCTCCTTCCAAAACTTTAGACTTCTTCGGGACGTATCCTTTCGACTTAACTTTTAAAAAAGATATGAGACGATGGTATTGCGAAATGTCTATATTTTCATAGACCATCAACGTAGACCTTAGGGTGGAATACTTGGTCCAGAGAGAGTTCGGACTGTATTTTTCCGACTAAAAATAATAAAGTTTGTTAAACATATGTATTAAAATAAAATCAATAACTTACCAGTTCCTGAAAATATGCCATTAAAACGGTTTCGGTTATTTGAAGAATTGCGTTCGCATCTTTCCAAATACCAAATATGCCATACTCCCGATCATACTGTTGCCTTGATTTAACTGGCAAAGGTTTTCGGTCGCTTTTATGGCCTTTTCTCTTATATTTTGTGGAATTTCTTCCATTTTGAGCAAATCGTTAAATAAAAGATGCCAACTGACTAACTGATAGAAACATCAAAGTCAAACTTAACACCAGTCATTATCTACTTACGTATACAGGTACAGGTGCAACTTATTTTTATATTGCGAATAAATAATGTAATTAGTCATTGAAAAACTCTTTTTGGGTAAAACATAAAGCATTGTATGCACCACGGGCTTTACTGGACTATAATGCCCATCAGGTCGAAATGTAGCCCTCGGGATATTTCGACCTTCAGGGCATTATAGTCCTAGTAACGCCCTTGATACATAAATAGCTAATTTACGCCAAATTTACTGTGTTTAAATTTAAAGAATAGAAAAAATATAAAAGTATGTAATACCTATTTCTAATATCGTTGTTAATTTGACATAGTGACGGATCTCGTAAAATCATATTTCGAGATAGTATATCAAAAACCTTTATAGTCTTATACAGGGTTATTTAAAAATTGATCAAGAAACTTAAGGTGGCGATTCTACTTGACAAAATAAGGGTAGAGCTTCTTATATATTTTTTTCAAATTGTCATTCGTTTTTGAGTTACAAGCCGTCCGAGTTCCATTTTTATTTTGGGTTTTTCGCCATATTGCATTTATTTTTTAACCAATCCAGTTGATATTTGGCACACAAATCGAGCTTTGCAGATTCTAAAATTTTAAGACGAAAGTACTTTTTTTAAATACCGCCAGAGGGCACTTTACCTAAAACTTAAAATTTATTTACATCATAACTTTTTATTTTGACAGATATCGCAAAGCTGGGGGCGCCATTTTATATACAATCAAAAACTTAAATAATAAGGTACTCCTTATTAAAGTCGATCAACCTCACCATTTAGGCACCAATAGACATCAAAGTTTTCATTAATTTCAATCAAATTACCTACATATCTATAGGGTGTCCAGGGCCGTATTAACTGTTTGAGGCGCCCTAGGCTAGAATTCCCAAAGCGCCTTATTTACCACAAAAAAATTTTTGAAGAGCAAAAAAAAGGCCCTTTCCTCCGTAGCGCCTATTTTGAGTGCCAGGCGCCTTACTTCAGCACCCGAAATAAAATTTGAATGAAAAAAAAGGTCATTCCCTCCTTTTCGCGCCTATTTCATTCCAAAGCAACTATTCACAGAGAAATTATAGTCACCCAAAATCCCCACCCGACCTAAACTTTTTTAAAAACTCCCCTGTCTAGCGCCTATTACTCCCCTGTCTGGCGCCTATTTTTCATGGCGCCCTAGGCTGTAGCCTAGTCAGCCTAATGGTTAATACGGCACTGAGGGTGTCCAGTAACTCAACCGACAAACTTAACCAAACGATTCTACAACAAACAAAACTAGGGGTGTTAAATTTTTTTTTTTTTTTAAATATTTAACACACGTAGTTCAAAAACAAAGACGTGTTGCTCGATTTGTTTTTTCTTGCACGAGATTTTTTGTTACTGAAAGTTTTTCGCACCCATTTTTATTCAAAATTTTTACACTTTAAAATTTATTCCTGAAATTTATTTTGACAATAGGGTTAACACAATTTAGAGATTTAAAACCAACAAAATTAATTACACAGCCCCACCAAAAAATTAAAGTTTATACACAACAATTAAAACATATGTATTCCCATGTGTTTTTTGACGCTGGATTCCGAATCCGAGCTTAAAAATAGCCCTACACGTCTGGAATTGGCCCAAGGGCTCCTATAAGCCCTGAAATACGGTTTCCGGAATAAGGCGGGGTCCACCGTGCATTTTGAAGCCAAAGTCGAATTTGTGCTCGACAATTCTACGGCTAACTGAAATTTCCTCTTTAGTCCGAGAAAATAACACCTTAGGGGCCGGAAGATCGTGATTCAGACGTAGCAATCAAAGTAGTGATATTTTTATGAACATTTGAATTCTGGACCTTACACTATGCGCAAAAAGTTTACAGCCTGTTGGAATTTTTAGTTTGGGACCATGAAAATGACCTCCTGGGACCGGAAAATAGTTTTTAAGACTTAGCAATAACAACAGTAGGATTTTTATGTATATCTAAATTCTAGAACTCATTCCGTGCTCGAGAAGTTTGGCCAGCTAGAATCCTAGTTTGGGGCCGGGAAAATAACTTCTTAGGAGCCTGAAAATAGCGGTTTTGATGTCCCAATCGTTAAATTGTCATTTTTATGTACTGAATTTACAAGCACGTAAAAATGTCATCGATTGCTACCACTGAATCACGGTTTTTCAGCCCCTAAGAGCCATTTTGCCGAGCCCCAAAAGTAGGAATTTAAGATGGCAAAAACTTTTGAAGCACAGAATGAGTTCCTAGAACTTAGAAATATATAAGAATATTCCATTGTTGTGATTGCAAACTCCAAAGAAATATTTTCCGGCCCCTAGGGGTCATTTTTCCGGTCCTAAATGGGAATTTTAACAGGTCATAAACTTTTCGCGCATAGTGTAAGGTCCAGAGTTTAAATGTACATGAAACTATTACTGTTGTGATTGCTACGTCTGAAACACTATTTTCCGGTCCCCAAGGGGTCATTTTTCCGGCCCAACAGCAAATTTTAGTTAACCGTATACCTGTCGATGACAAAACTGGCTTTGGCTTCAAAACCGTATTTCAGGGCCTATATAGGCCAATTCCAGACGTGTAGGCCATTTCTAAACTCAGATTTGAAATAAGTGTCGAAAAATACATTGAAATATAGATGGGTCCATGCCGCCAAGTACACAAAAATTATAAAGTAAACAAACCCTTTCGAATGCGCATAGCCTCGGACAGAGCCTGATTACATATTTTTAGATAAATAATAAAAAATACATTTCTAAAACATGTATCACCTTCTTACAAAACATTCTCTTATTTCGCCCCTGTCCTACTATAAACCCGGTGGCACGTGGCGTGGTACTAGAAACTCGTCGGGTTAAATCTTTTTGCTGCAATAAATCATTGTTCACAGAAGGGTTTCTTTACTTTATCATTTTTTGTGTACTTGGCGGCATCGCTTTCAGAATGAATTAAATTTGGACCCATTCTTACCAGTTGCTTTCTTTTCATAAAGAAGCACAATGTATTTGTAAAAATACATGTATCTTCTAAATATAAATATACCTATGCAAAATATAATTGTCTAATTTTTTTAATTAGATCTATCTTACCTGAGAGTGTGTATTTTCATAATAAGTTTTAGTTTTAATAAATTGCACGGTTACAAACGAGAATTTAGTAAAACATATTGCTCTTAAAACAGTTTATAAAAAAATGTTATGCTAGACCCTTAAACCAGAGTTATTTGCCCATCAGTCCGCCCTCTCCAACGCATTTGTCACGGTACATTTTTCACTTTCGAGCTGTTTCTTAGCACGTGGACAAGGTACCCGGCAGATCATTCTCGCGCTTTGTGTCCGGCTGGTTTACGGCTACTACAAAAAGCTGGAAAGGCAGAAAAAAGAAGAAGAAAAGGAAGAAAACGGCGTGTGCGATTTATGTTACACTATCCGCCGACTGACTACCCACAAGCCCACAGTCGTTAAGAGGGTCGTTTTCAGATTTTTAGACCTTTTGTGTGAATGATTTGTGTCGTCTGAGGCGACCACGCACTTTTTCATTGTTGACTGCCACTTGCGAACGTATTTGATATTTGTTTGAAAAACTGTTGATCTAATATAAAGACACATAAAATATATTTATACAGGGTGATTCAAAAATCGATCACGAAACTTAAGGGGATGATTTTACTTGACAAAATAAGGGTAGAGCTTCATATATTTTTTTTCAAAATGTCATTCGTTTTCGAGTTACAAGCCGTCAAAGTTTAATTTTTATTTTGGTCGTTTCGCCATATTGCATTTATTTTTTAACTAATCCAGTTGATATTTGGCACACAAATCGAGCTTTGCAGATTCTAAAATTTTAAGACAAAAGTACTTTTTTTAAATACCGCCAGAGGGCACTTTACCTAAAACCTAAAATTTATTTATATAATAGCTTTTTAATTTTGACAGATATCGCAAAGCTGGGGGCGCCATTTCATAGACAATCAAAAACTTAAAAATAAGGCACTTTTTATTAAATTCGATAAACTTCACCGTTTAGGCACCAATAGACATCAATTTTTTTTTATCAATTTCAATCAAATTATCTACATACATACAGGGTGTCGACAAATTTCTGTTCGAAGTACGGTAGCTAATGAGCGTCACGGTCAGACCGCGCACGAAGGGTACGGGGTGCCAGTGTTTGTATTTTGCCACGGCTTTTAAGTGCGCATGTTCGTCTACCCATTAATGTTGCGCGAGGTCGTAAAAATCCGAAAAATGCTTCTGTCACTGCGGATCTATATGTAGGTTATCTATGATTTAGACATGCAGTTGACCATTTATTGTTTCTAAATTTTTAGTCAACATGTATCACTCTAAAATATCTCGATCTTCAATATGCCTTGTATATGCTAATTCATAGATCCGGACTGTTGTACCCCGCCGAGCAGGATCCTAAGGCTCTCGGCGGGCGCGATTTGTAATCCTTTTGGCTCGGTTTAAGCCGCGTTAATCCGATCATAATATCACTCTGCACACTCCCTGAATTGTAATGCCGCCGCGGCCGATACGATGCGGCGCAAGGGCCACTTATTGCTGTATAACGGCTGCTAATAGAGCACTCTGTACATGTATTTCGGTTTTATTAGAGTGCTACAGGCAGAGACAACAATGAGACGAGTAACTGGTCCTAACAATTTGTCCATTGTATTTATCTCTTTCTGGTTAAACGCAAGTTCCAATAAATATGTCTTTGTCTTTCATCATGGCAGGCTATCGTAGATGGAGCAATAATCGCTTTGCCCTGGTTGCCAAGTTGTTTACAATTTCTGCATGTAAACTTTAATGTCCTTTTGGCTCGCATCTAATTAAGAGAAAGAAAATATACCATGAATCGAATATTTTTAACTTGACAAACGTTGCCGCAGGCAGTCACGCCGAAATGTTATTCGATATTTGTGTTTGATATTTTTCAATGGCCGATTTGTTTGGACAGTTTTGTTTACATTTTCTGTGATTTATTGTGTGTTTCGTGGTTTTTTACCTTTAATTGGACTTTGAATATTGACTTTTATTAGTGATCACAGTGTATATATTAAATTTGTGCTTTTCAACAGATAATTTAAGGTAATATTGACATGGTTATCTGTAAGAAAAAATCTTTATAAAAACCAAATAAATGACATTTTTAATTATGTGTGTGTAATTATTGAACTAAACCCCAATATTTTATATTAATAGGAAACAAAAACAAGTACCTAACATTAAGGGCAAAAATAGCACAGCTATATAATTTGAATTTGGCAGGCAAACGATAAAGTCGACTCTCGCGCCATCTGCGTTTACCTTCCTTGAAGACAGACAAGGAAGGCCCAGCAGCTATCTCTTTCTCTCGGATAATTTATTTACAGTTAGTTGCTCGTCTCATTCTTGTGTCTGCTACAGGATTTATTGGGTGTTCATCGGCTGCAGATTGGGAATAGGGTTGTCCACTTCAGGTTATTATTAGAGAATTATTGCAAGTTGCCTTATTAAGCTCGGGTATTGTTATTACCGGCCTTATTTAAATAGTGCTTGTACCCATAATTTAGAGTTATTGCAAATCATGTTGACAGTACCTAAAAAGAGGGGAAAAATTTAATTGTTTTTCTGTATTGTTTTGTGTTATAGGGTTTTGTTTTACACAATTAAAGAAATAAATTTGAAAAACAAGGTTTTCAGTATTTTTACTTCTAAAAACTTTTCGATTTTGTTCTCAGCAGCCGTTCGGTTTACACGAACAGTTCCGAAGTTAAAATAAGACCAAAATAAGGCACGACCTAAAACCGACATAAAAAAGCCAGGCACTATCCTTAATAAGGGAGTCCTTATCCTACCATGCATCTGCGCAAGCTTAGATGTCAAAATAAAGATGGTATTATTAGTGCCTGGCCTTATTTCATTGTGTAAAAATTTTCTATTATCTAAGTTGTCCAGTCATTAACTTTTTACAATACACAGATCTGATGTGCAATTCATGGGTCATTTTATTACTTTTTGATATTAAAGCTTGGCTATTAGGTAGGTTTTATACAGTGTGTCCCAGGATAGGTGTTACAAGAGGACAAATGAACCAAAAATGTTTGAATTTTTGAACGGAATTTTGGAAAAACTGGTCGCATGGTCCAAAATTAAGAAATACAAAATTTTACTCCAATTGGTTTTATACAGGGCGAGTTATAACCAAAAATATGAAAATTACCCAGGAACTAACTATAGATGGGTCCATATTTAATTCATTCTGGAAGCGATGCCGCCAAGTACACACATAAATAATGACTTAAAAACTATATCACAGTTATCATCGGCACATGGATTGATATTAAATGGTGCTAAGACTAAAATGCTTATATTTGGAAAGACTAAGGAAATGTTCTCTAATAACAATAATTTTAATATTATTCTTGATGGCATACGACTGACACCATCAGCCGTAGCAAAAAATTTGGGACTTATTATTGACGCAAATTTACGCTTTGATCAACATGTTTCTGAATTGGTTCAAAAGTGCTATTTTAAACTTAAACTATTATATAGATATAGGGAAAACTTTAACAGAGATATTAAACTACGTTTATCAGATTCTTTGGTACTATCTACTTTGTCAAACGGATTTCCAGTATATCGGCCGATGCTAACTGTCGTAAATAAATATACTCTACAAAAACTGCAAAATGCATGTTTGCGGTACTGTTACGGCATCCGTAAATTTGATCACATAACTCCAGTTTTTCAAAATTCAGGATGGCTTAACCTTCATGAACGGTATATATCCAGTGTAACAAAAATAGTTTTTACAATTTCAAAGACTCAACAACCTGAGTATTTGGCCAATAAACTCATTAAAGGTTGTGACGTACACGGACGAATGACTAGAAATCGTGGTTTGTATACTGTTCCTAAGCATAGAACATCAATTTTTCAACGTTCCTTTTCATTTAATGCAATTAAATATTATAACAAATTACCTGATGACATCAAGGACTGCTCCTCTTCTTTCACTTTTAAAAAGAAATTAAAACTTTATTTAAAGAGTGCGAGGGGCTAAGTGTTTGCCTCTTATATATACTCTACCATTTTTTCCGTTTCTCTTATTACTATTTTCATCATTACTATTATTATTACTTTTTCATCTTACTATTGTTTTTTATTTAAACTGCTTTGTTTATATGGATATTAACTTGTTACTTATTATCTAATTAGATAATCTAGTTATTATTATAAAACATTATTAAATGAGTGTTTTTATATTTACTTTAATTACGGTGGTTAGGTAGAATAGCATTGCTAGACCTCGCCACCATTTTTTGTATTTTTTCTGTTTTTTGTATTCTAATTTTATATTGAAATAAAAGACCTCTTTATTTATTTATTTATTTATTTAAGTACACAAAAAATGATAAAGTAAACAAACCTTTTCGAATGCACATAGCCGCAGACAGAGCCTGATTACATAGTTTTAGATAATTAAAATAAAAAATACATTGCTAAAACACACGTATCACCTACTTACAAAACATTCTCTTATTTCGCCTCTGCCCCATTATAAAACCGGTGGCCCGTGGCGTGGTAACTAGAAACTCGTCGGGTTAAATATTTTTGCTGCAATAAAACATTGTTCACAAAAGGGTTTCTTTACTTTATCATTTTTTGTGTACTTGGCAGCATCGCTTTCAGAACGAATTAAATGTGGACCCATCTTTACCTACTTTTATTTTTAAAAATAGAACACAATTGTAGGTGTATAAAGAATTAAAATTTATGTTAAAATTTGAAAGAACATACAATACAATACTTTTAAATTCGATACCTTAAGCCAAGTATTTAAAAAACTGCTAATGCATAATGTAAAAATTGATACAAAAATATATACATTTTTTTTACGTTAAATTTTAACACAAAATTTAATTCTCCTCAACATTTTACCAATAAAATTTTGTCCTATTTTTAAAAATATAGGTACTTTACTTTTGGTCATTTTTCATATTTTTAATTATAGCTCGCCCTGTATATTACAAACCGGAGTACATTTTTTATTAGTTAGTCAGTTATCCCAAAAATACGTTTTCAAATTCAAAAGTTTTTGGTCCATTTGTCTCTCTTGTAACATCTATTCTGGGACACGCTGTATAGAAGTGGGGGATAACCACAGGATACACAACTTACGGATAGCTGGTCGAATGACGGTAAATGTCCAATATTAAAATACAGATTTTTTAAGCTGAAGCAACTATTAGTAGTGTCACAACTCACAACGCTTCTATATTGTCAAACTTTTCCTACGGTTCTCCGTCGCGTGAATTTAAACGTATATTGTACTAGCTTAAAAAACAAAGCGGCTTTGAAGCGATTTCCAAGTCTACGTGTTTATTTCGGTGGCTTGAAAGTCGATTGAAAATCGAGGTCAAGCACATTTGCAGGCCATCGTCGTACTCATGCGGCAGTTTTGCATCCAACTTCACAGTATACATCAAATGAAAAACAAGCCTTACTTTTAATTTGTCCCGTTTTGTGTGCTGTTGTTGGTGTGAGCGTGTTTTAAAGTTTTTTTACCTGTTTTTCCACTCATATTTTGTATAAAAATGTCAAAATCATATATGAAATTAACACTGATGACGTACGAGGAAGCATTCATCTGAAGTTAGTCAGTTATTAAGCTTAGAATCGTTTATATCGTGTTTCGAATTGACTTCAGTGAAGTCAACCCTACTTATTTTCAGGCTTGACTTAAAACTTAAACGATTCAAGTCACTTTCAAGCGCGTTTATATCGCTTTTTCAAGCCACTTTTAAAAGCCGCTTTAACTCAAGCTAGCTTCAAAATTTATCCATTTCCAAATTAATAAAAGACGTCTGCTATATTTTCCAAAGTAATAGGCGTACAGACGTGCCTATAAAAAAAAATTACAGCCAGAACTGGATCAAGAGAGATTACTAAAAACTATGTAAACCTATTTAAAAAAAATATATATACGGCTGTATGAAAAATTAAAAAACAGTTTTTTTGCAGTGCAGAGAGAGAGAGAGAGTCGCTTCTCCCACCGATGAAAAGTGTGGAATACATTATATAAACCAGAGACAGAGAGAGCTGAGACGAGGACTGGTCCCCTAGCAATGTTTGTCCATTGTATTTATCTCTTTCTGGTTTAACGCAAGTTCCAATAAATATGTCTTTGGTCTTTCATCATGGCAGGCTATCGTAGATGGAGCAATCATCGCTTTGCCCTGGCATGCCAAGTTGTTTACAATTTCTGCATATAAATATTAATGCCCCTTTTTGGCTCACATCTAATTAAGAGAAAGAAAATATACCATGAATCCTAGAATATTTTTAACTTGACAAACGTTGCCGCAGGCAGTCACGCCGAAATGTTAATCGATATTTGTGTTTGATATTTTCAATAGCCGATTTGTTTGGACAGTTTGTTTACATTTTCTGTGATTTATTGTTGTGTTTCGTGTTTTTACCACTTAGTTGGACTTTGAATATTGACTTTTATTAGTGATCATTAGTGTATATATTAAATTTGTTGCTTTTCAACAGATAATTTAAAGGTAATATTGACATGGTTATCTGCTGAAAAAATCTTTATAAAAAACCAAATCTGTAAATGAACATCTTTATAATAAGGCGTATGAATGACATTTTTGTAACTAAGGCGTATGTACTTTGAACTAAACCCCAATATTTTATATTAATAGGAAACAAAAACAAGTTACCTAACATTAAGAGCAAAAATGGCACACAGCTATATAATTCTGAATTTGGCGGACGGAAACGATAAAGACAGACAATGAAGGCCCAGCTGGCAGCCATCTCTCTCTCAGAATATATTTATTTACATTTAGTTGCTCGTCTCATTGTTGTCTCTGATATAACATTTTCTTCTGATCATCTAAGCTTTACAACCCAATAGGTCTCTTATGACGCTCGAGAAAATCCTCATTTAGCAGCGTGGGTTCTCCTACTATTTGGCAAGATTCAGTAAAACTGTAGTCATTATCTTAATAATAATAATAATGTCTAATGTCAAAATCTTTCATATTAAAAATATAAATCAGTAATCTTAATAAGATCCTTCCGAAATAAAAGAAACATATAAACATTATCTATAGAACACATACGCACACGCAGCATCATTAAAAGCAAACGACAAAAAAAACTAACACAATGGCACAAACTGTGCTATAATTGGCCAACACTGACCGCTATAATAAAATTATCTTTCTTCGCTGGGAAGTCGCGGGGGCGTATTGAAACATCAATGGAGGCGGCTAGAAACAAAAGAGAGCCGTCCCGGGGCGCCTGGTCTATCTGAAAGATCGAACGTGGAGATATAAGCCTATTAAGATGTAGTAATTAAATGGTGTTAGGTCTGGGAAGCAAAGGGGTCTTTTTTAATACGAATTGATAAGTGATAAGTTTATGTAGATGTATGTAAAGTTATTTTTTGTATTTCTTAATAGAATGGTGCCTTCTTTTAATAACTATGAAAGTAACATAAATACAGGGTGCTTTTTTAATAACTTGCGATGGCTATAATTTCTAAACCAAGGCAAATATCAAAAAATAAAAGAAATACCGTTTCTATAAAATCTGGGGGAATATAAATAACGTATTTTTCTAAACCCTCACCTTTATCAACCCCTTAAGCTGCACCCCCGGTCACTTAAAATCTTAAATGGTAGCACCCCACATGTGGTATCTCTTTGGAAAGCTAGGATAAAATCAAATACTACACCTTAAATTTTGAAAAATCATACTTCTTATTCATAAAGAATACCAGAAAATGTCTTATTAAATTGATCTAAAATTAATTATTAATTAATAATTAATTAAAATAATACTCCCTGTACAGCTATCCCGCCTTTATAAGAAGTTCTGGTTAGTTATGTTGCACAAGCGCATTTTTTCTACTTTTTTAATTAAAATAATTAAAAAGTAAAATCTATTTAATAATTTTAACAAAAGTGTTTAGGCATATTCCACTAACAATTACACTTAATTTAACTTTTCAAAGGATGTTTTTGTTTCGAAAACTAAATTTATATAATTTTGGTAGTAAAATTTGGTTTGGGCATTTAGCCTGTTAATGTCAAATGTTTCGACTGTCGGACTGGGCGAACGCGTCACTTTTTGTCTATAGAGCACGGAGTCCCGCTGCTGGATACCAAATTTGGTAAATATCAAAGATATTTTTACGAGTTGCGGTACTTTTTACCAAGTAGGTACGTGCGAAGTATTGAACTTTAAAAAATAAGGTAATAGTTCGATATAGCGGTTTGCGCTATTATAAGAGATTATTGAAAAATTCTTTTTCAGGGCGTTTCTATAGGTAGATTATGAAACAAATATGTGTGCGCGTTTTCCAAAATCCATTTCTTTAATTTATTATTAATAAAAACATATTACGGGACGGTGGAGTGAACAGGGTGCTGGGTGGGGACGAAACAGTAGAAATTCTACATTAAACGCCCAAAAACAGTATTTCACAGTACACAGCGCACTTTCTGTTTTACAAAAATGTCCAAAAATTGTTTAAAAAAATTAAAAATAAATAATAGTTCAACAATCCCGCCATGACTGTCACTCGCATAAAAAAGAAGAATTTGCAATAGAACCGTAAATGTCTTGCGATGTTGCCAAATAAAGTGGAGAAAGTGTCAATAGCTTAAAAAAGGAAGATACACGACAAAATTCATATGAAAAATTAAGGTATTCCATCTTCCTCTATTATAATTTGTAGAGAAAAAAGGAAAATACCTAAACATAAAGAAGAAGGCATTTCTACAAAAAATACCATTGTTTCTCATGGAAATGGTGGATAATCCCCGAAATAGGCATGGTGTTAATTCTTCATAAGAAGTTTGGCAACGCTGCTTCTGTTAAGACTGTCATTTTCATAATGAGGAACTTCATGTTATCAGCTGACCAAAATGAATGTTCCTTCTTTAATTAATGGCGGACGAGATATCTCATATGTGTGGGGATAGTTTTTCGAAAAATTTAATACTTTTAAAAAATTAATTTACATTTTTCATGTGCCCCGAGTGCAGTGTATTAATGTTTTCTTGTGGTTGACGTTGGATTTATACTGTTTTTCCCCACCCAGCACCCCTGTTCACTCCACCGTCCCGTAAATATGTTTTTATGAATAATAAATTATAGAAATGGATTTTGGAAAACGCGCACACAGATTTGTGTCATAATCGACCTATAGAAACGCCCTAAAAAAGAATTTTTCAAAAATGTCTTATAATAGCGAAAAACCGCTATATCGAACTATTACCAAAAATAATATAAATTAAAAACATATTAATGCAAGCCACATTAATTTAAGACTCACTCGGTATTAACGCAGTCGAGAGCTGTTTAGTACTAAACAAACAATATAAGCTTTGTTCGCGGTTCTAGTAATGAACTGATTCTGAACCAGAACCGAACTGGTTTAGAATTGTTTTAAAGCGCATGTCTAGTTATTTATTAGTTCGAACGATTTTCTATACGGCTGAGTATGTATTCTAACCTAGCCTTTGGGTTAGGATTTTTCATGGTTAAATTGGATACTACATAAAAAAAATTAAATTCAAACAAAAAGGTAAATTGTTATACTGTCGAAAGCCACTCGAGGTCCCACGGCAGAAGACGAGGGATTCCCTGTCTCCTCTCGTTTTTAACATAAATAAGTGTATTTACGTAAAGATAAAATTCAAACAACAAGAAATGGTAGAATCTTGTAATATTGTCTATATTTTTTAATTAAATCTTTATTTATTTTATTGCATACATACATTCATACGGGATACAATTAAAAATTCTTTGTTTATATACGCTCAGAATCACAAAAATAAAAAAAAATATTCAACAGGTGTATTAACCCGCATACAAAATGACAGAAACAAATAAACTGTAAGACAACGGTTTATTTCTGTACCACAAAAACAGAAAACAGCTGACCATGTCGACAATGCGCATGAAATCCCGAACTGAACTTTTAGTTCCAACAAAAATCCCAGGACTGCTAATCAGGTTACGAACTGGTAACGAACTGATTCCATTGTAACCCGCGAACACAGAACTGTTATTAAAAATTCAGGATTTTACTAACCGCGAACGCTGCTTTTTCACTGCGCATGCGAATAGTCCCAGAACCGGTTCAGAATCGAACCCGCGAACAAAGCTATATTACGATACGTCAATCTATTAGATCCTAAAAGCATGTACCATACCATTGTAATACTATATTTATTTTATGTATGTCGCGGTATAACATGCATGTCGTTGATAATCTTGATATTTATTGGGGATTAGAAGCACAATAACTTTTGGAGTGAGCACACCCCACGGCCCGATGGAGTCGAGAGTTATATAAGGACCATTGTGATTCGAAACATCTACTAAAGAACGCTTCGAGCCGTCCTCAGACATGTTTAAGAGTTGTATTTCACATTTTCATCTGTGTCGTATTTTTAGATATTTTATGGAGTGATTTTTCATTATGTTATTGTACAGTGTGTTTCAGGAATTATCTCTAAGAATTCAACGTTATATCTAGGGGACTACTAGAAGAAGCAATATACTACTTGAAACAATAATTAATAGTTGACAAAAATGTGGTTATAAAATACCTTTTTGAACGTTAGCACCGCACTGGCAAATTAAATTCAAAAGTTTTCTGAATTGGCACAATGGACTGCGTCAAGATAAACGATTCTACAGCAAAGATCCGTTGATTGTTTGGCCAATTTGACATTGTAACTTTAAAATTTCCAACAGTAAACTTTAGTTTTATCACTATTTGACGTTTGTCAAATAAAGCGATATTTCCATGGCAATCTTTTCAAAACAGTTCAATCCTATTACTGGACCTTGTATTTTCTTATTGTACATTTTTGGGATCCCATTTAGGTTTGTTCCAGCAGATGTTGAAACATGTTAGCAACAATCGTAAAAACGCAGAAATTGTTACAAACATTAATCAAGAAATGTTGGCAACAGTTTTCTGCTGGAACGAAAAATAAACAAGGCGTCTATACTACTTTATACGTCAATACAGAAGAAGGTTTATTCTGAAATTGTCAGTAATGTTTAAGAAAGTTTGCAAACTTTTCAAAAGTTTCCAACATATTTTCAATATCTTAAAACTACTGCTGGAACAACAAACAATTGCCCTTAATGTTACAAACATGGCACTGGTGGAACCACAAATTTGACGTGCCAGAATCCGAATGAGTTTACCAAACAGCCTGCTGGAACAAACCTATTATTAAAAACTAAAAAAAATTATTATGGTTGGTAGTTATTAAACAAAAATGTATTTATTGTCAAAATAATTCAAGTTACCATACAGACATATCATAACAAAAATACCAAAAACAATGTTAAAAATGTCTCAACTACTGGGAACATTTTTAAACTTATGCAAATATTCCTGTCATTTTAATTTTTCTTTAATTTTTAAATCTTAAAAAGTCAGTCGTCGATACCTTTTCAGAAGGACTTTAACTTATTCACACGAATGGATTTTCATTCTGATTTCTTGAAGCGTGTCCCGACTTATCGAAAAATACCTCAAATTTGTGAAAAATAACCGATATTTGTAGTAACACAGGGCTCGAGAGAGATTCTATTGTCACGAAAAGGGCCTTATTGTGTTTTTGGAATAATATATCGGTGCCAATAGGTCCTTGACTTTTAGAAAAGGTGTTTTGTGAACAATGAGATTTCTAAGAGGTTTAAAAATGTTTTAAATAGAGGCTAATCTGGTTTTAGTGGGATTTTAAGTGGCTTTTTGGGGATTTAGAGTCTTATGATTGTTATAGTATATGTATTTATTATATTTTAAATAGGTTGTAGTACGTATCAGTTTTGGGTTATATTATTAAAGTTTGGTGTATTCTTATGGCGATATTCGAAGGGGTTTAGAAAAGTATAGATGTTTTTGTATTGTATTGTGGAGCATCAAGAAATTAACTTTTAACCGTTTTAGGAGCTTTAAGCGCATTATTTTCTATAAATATATTTCTAGCAAAATGAAATAATAGTAATTTATGTAACAAGTGCATAAAATGACGCACACACTTTTCTTTTTTTCTAAAGCTAAAATGATCCGAGTATTTTATTTAGTGAAATTGATTAATTATGGAGAAGACTCCGTGCTGCTTGCAATTTCTTATGCTGCACACTCGCTCTCGGGATCAGGTCCATCTCTGGAGACGTCAGATTCTAGGCTGGCCGAAGATATTTCTTTCAAAGCACTGGAGATCAGCACGCAGATCGGTCGTCCGGAGCCTACTTTGCGCCCCTAGCGGTACGGTGTAGGCGATGTAACAAGCCTCCAAAAATTTCTATAGCAAGCGTATTGAATAAACGTAAGTAGTTCATTGTCGACACTACGCTCATCTATCGGTAGAGTTTTCCTATTTCAACTCTGTAAAATGATATTAGTCTTATTTTTCTCTGTCATGTGATATTTCAGTTTGAATTTTAGCGCGCGAATCGTATAATGTCACAAAAATCTTTTTCTGGCGGGCTTCCTAACACGTGACGCCGTCATTAGATTTTATAGAGCTAGTATGATAGAAAAAGTGAATGATCGAAAGATGACGTCACTTCGAACGAAGCTATCTATGTATCAAGGGCGTTACTAGGACTATAATGCCCTGAAGGTCGAAATACTCTGGCCCGAGGGCTGAGATTTCGACCTGATGGGCATTATAGTCCAGTAAAGCTCCGTGGTGCATACTAATGCTTTATGTTTTACCCAAAAAAGAGTTTTTCAATGACTAATTACATTATTTATTCGCAATATAAAAAATAAGTTGCACCTGTACCTGTATACGTAAGTAGATAATGACTGGTGTTAAGTTTGACTTTGATGTTTCTATCAGTTAGTCAGTTGGCATTTTTATTTAACGATTTGCTCAAAATGGAAGAAATTCCACAAAATATAAGAGAAAAGGCCATAAAAGCGACCGAAAATCTTTTGCCAGTTAAATCAAGGCAACAGTATGATCGGGAGTATGGCATATTTGGTATTTGGAAAGATGCGAACGCAATTCTTCAAATAACCAGAAACCGTTTTAATGGCATATTTTCAGGAACTGGTAAGTTATTGATTTTATTTTAATACATATGTTTGTATAAACTTGATCTTTATTGTGAGAGAAATAAAATTGGATAAGCAATAAAATTTCCATATTAGCGCATTAGGGCATTATAAGCGGGCATTATCATAATGCCCGCTTATAATGCCCTAGATGTGATAGCAGGTATTATTGCTACCATAACATATTCCGTTTCTAAGGTATTACAGATCAATAATAGATGGGTAAAACTATGTGAACAAAGTATAATTTTTACGAACTTCAATCGATGATATTAATGCTGAAGGGTTCCTCGTAATCCATTTGATAAAACTAATATAAAATATCTTAAATAGTGCCACTAATGTAACAAAAATGAAAAATAAAGTATATTTTCCATAGAAACCTTTGTTTGTTTTATGGAAGGCGAGGGGTAGTGGGGTTTGTTTGGATTCCATTCAAAGCCTTAAAAATATACCTCTAGAGTCAGCCTTTATGGCAGTGTGAAAAAGCGCATGAGAAAGAAATATGACAAGAGTATAATCTATCGCTTTTGGTCCTGCTGACCACTATGATTATGCAGAGCTAAAGTTTATTGCTTTTTAAGCATGCGATTGTTTGCACAGCTGAGCGGCAAGACTGCCTCTAATAGGTATGTTCTTGAGGGGTAGAAAAACGTCAACGTCGTGTGAATAGTTCTGGAAATAATTATTTTATTTTTTTTATGTCATTAAGCCCTAAGTCCTAATTGAAGTAAGTTTTATTCACAATAGAATTTTCTTTTTATCACTTTTACTATTGGAAAAAAAAACTTATAAAAAATATATATATTTAAGCTTTATTTTTACGTTTAACAAAACGTTATATATTAAACCTTAAAACAACAAACTAAAGTGTTGATTAAAATAAATACCAAAGCACAACAATTAACAAGTAGGAATTAATTTAACTACTTAATTTACCACTGAAATAATTAAAATTGTGCTAAAAGATTAAACTAATCTTTACTTTTAAATAAATCCGCTTCCATTCCGTGTAAAAATGGTTATTTATTATTTTATCTGCTAAACTCGTTTGAAAAAATATTTATTTTGTAGATTACAATGTAAGATTAAATCTTAACTACGATAAGCGTTTCCTTTCGCACTTTTAACGCGCAAATGGGTGAAAGAAAAGCCAATCAACGCCTGTCTTGGGCTATGAACATATTTTGCGTGCTTGCCGGTGGGAAGTCCGGCCAACACGCAGGGGTTACCCGCAAGTTAATTAGCTAATTTATAACTGCTGAGGTCGAGTAACTGCCGTTTTGTTTGAAAAAGTGCGCGGAATAAATCTTTATTGTTTCCGGATGGATACTTGTTTTGAAATTGTTCGCCTAATGTAAGATTATCAGATTAAAGCATTGTTTCCTTAACACCAAGATATCGTCTGGGCTGGATGGCATACCAGCAATCGTTTTAAAAAAATGTGCTCAGAACTTGCACCAATCTTAACTCGGCTCTTTCAATTTCTTACGACACAGGTATCTTTCGGAGAGCTGGAAAGCTGCACGTGTTCAACCTATTCCCAAGAAAGGATCTAAATCTCTTCCATCTAACTATAGACCAATTTCAATTCTCTCAGTTCTTTGTAAAGTAATGGAAAAATTAATTAATTCACAAATTCTTAAGTACTTAGAAAAACACAAAATTTTTGCATGACAGGCAGTATGGATTTCGCCACAAAAAGATCTACAGCAGATCTTCTTTCCTTCGTATCACACTGTTGGAATAAGTCTCTTGAGTTTCTAGGTGAGTCCCAGATCGTTGCTCTTGATATATCCAAAGCTTTTGACCAGGTCTGGCATGCCGCACTTCTTAATAAACTTCCCTCCTATGGTCTTTCAACTAAACTCTGTACTTGGCTCTCTAGTTATCTATCTGATCGACGTATATCAGTTATTGTGGACGGCCATTCTTCAAGCTTTCACCAAGTAAATGCTGGAGTTCCTCAGGGCTCAGTTCTGGCACCAACATTGTTTCTTCTTCACATCAACGACCTTCTCTCGTCCACAACTAATTCCATTCATAGTTTCGCCGACGATAGTACTCTTCACTCCAGTTTTCAGGTTCCTAAACCAATCACTAAACCTGACTTGGAAAACAAACGCAGAGCGATGCAGATATCTCTTTCGCGGGATCTTAATTTAATATTGGATTGGGGCGTCAAAATCTCGTCCATTTAATGCATCAAAACACAATCATGTTTCTTGTTGCAAAAAGAGTCATCAAATACTCATCCTCTACTTATGAGCGGCCAAGTTTTACAGAGCAAAGACACCTTCAATCTTGTGGGCGTCACATTTGAAAGTAGCCTTAACTGGCATAAACACATTATATCTATAGCCACAGCTTGGATTTCTCTTTCGAGCCAAAAAGTATTTTTCCCTTCTAATTTATACACTTTATATGTGTCCCAAATCCGACCTCCCTTGGAATATTGTTCTCATATCTGGGGCATGGCGTCCCCACAACCCTAAGCATTCTGAATTCTATTCAAGAAAGAGCTATTTGTCTTATTAATGATCCTTCACTTACAGAAAAGCTTCCCTCTCTTGCCCATCGTCGGGCTGTGAGGGATTATCGCTTTTATAGGTGGTTCCATGGCTTCTACGTTAGTATTTAGGCTTTCGTAGCCTTCGTGGCTTCTACGTTGGTATTTAGGCTTCTAGGGTCCAATTCTTACCCCCATACAAAAGTATAATGTACCAATATATTGTTTGATTAGTAATCATACACTACAGATGAAAGTATGATATGCAGTTTGCGAATTTTCATAATTGTGGAAATACTGACTCTTTTTTTATAAATACCGATTTCTTCAAACTTTATACATATTTATTTTAATTTAATGTTTTGACTAAAGTTGTATTTATACAAAAATAAGGTTTTATTTGTTTTTTTATCTTATGTTTATGATTAACAGACTTAGTATTTCTTCGGGCGTAAAATGGCACTGGTACTTGCATAGGTTTTTTTCAAATGGATGTATGTTATGATTGTATAATAGCTATTTATGTATCAAGGGCGTTACTAGGACTATAAATAATGCCCTGAAATCTAGCCCTCGGGCTATTTCGACCTGATGGGCATTATAGTCCAGTAAAGCCTGTGGTGCATACAATGCTTTATGTTTTACCCAAAAAGAGTTTTTCAATGACTAATTACATTATTTATTCGCAATATAAAAAATTAGTTGCACCTGTACCTGTATACGTGAGTAGATAATGACTGGTGTTAAGTTTGACTTTGATGTTTCTATCAGTTAGTCAGTTGGCATTTTTATTTAACGATTTGCTCAAAATGGAAGAAATTCCACAAAATATAAGAGAAAAGGCCATGAAAGCGACCGAAAATCTTTTGCCAGTTAAATCAAGGCAACAGTATGATCGGGAGTATGGCATATTTGGTATTTGGAAAGATGCGAACGCAATTCTTCAAATAACCGAAACCGTTTTAATGGCATATTTTCAGGAACTGGTAAGTTATTGATTTTATTTTAATACATATGTTTAACAAACTTTATTATTTTTAGTCGGAAAAATACAGTCCGCACTCTCTCTGGACCAAGTATTCCACCCTAAGGTCTACGTTGATGGTCTATGAAAATATAGCCTACATTTCGCAATACCATCGTCTCATATCTTTTTTAAAAGTTAAGTCGAAAGGATACGTCCCGTGAAGGAGAACAAATATTAAAATTTATTTTTGTATAAACTTGATCTTTATTGTGAGAGAAATAAAATTGGATAAGCAATAAAATTTCCATATTAGCGCATTAGGGCATTATAAGCGGGCATTATCCATAATGCCCGCTTATAATGCTCTAGGTGTGATAGCAGGTATTATTGCTACCATAACATATTCCGTTTCTAAGGTATTACAGATCAATAATAGATGGGTAAAACATAAAAAAACATATATGTATGTAATAATTTTTTTAGATATCGTTTTAAAAATGATATAAAACTAAACTGGAAAATTGGAAATCCAAACCGCACCAGTTTATTACTGTTAAAATTCGAAACAACCGAACACTATTTTGCATAATGTATGCAAAAAGGGTCGAAAACTAACGAGTCCTTTGAAATAAAACTCCGCGCGCTCAATTTAATCGGGCGTGGTTAAGGCTCCGTCATACGAGAGTGTTTGACATGAAAATGAGTAACGTACCATCGTGCATATTAAGTAGACGTATGAAACACGATCTAGCTGTGATTATTACCATATAACACGGCGCGGCGGACTGATATAAGTATCGTCCGTAAGGTAGAGTTAAAAGAGCTAAAGTTCGGATCATGATCTGAAAAGGTGTGTTTTTTCTAATGGGTAAAATTTGGTGTTATTTAATATACCGGGTGACAACGAAATTGCGGTAATAGTTCTATATAGCGGTTTTCGCTATTATAAGAGATTTTCGAAAAATTCTTTTTCAGGGCGTTTCTATAGGTCGATTATGACACAAATCTGTGTGCGCGTTTTCCAAAATCCATTTCTATAATTTATTATTAATAAAAACATATTTACCGGACGGTGGAGTGAACAGGGGTGCTGGGTGGGGACAAAACAGTTATAAATCCAACGTCAAACACAAGAAAACATTAATACACTGCACTCGGGGCACATGAAAATGTAAATTAATTTTGAAAAGTATTAAATTTTTCGAAAAACTATCCCACACATATGAGATATCTCGTCCGCCATTAATTAAAGAAGGAAAATTTATTTTGGTCAGCTGATAACATGAAGTTCATCATTATGAAAATGACGGTCTTGATAGAAGCAGCGTTGTCAAACTTCTTATGAAGAATTAACACCAAGCCTATTTCAGGGATTATCCACTATTTCCATGAGAAACAATGGTATTTTTTGTAGAAATGCCTCCTTCTTTATGTTTAGGTTATTTTCCTTTTTTCTCTACAAATTATAATAGGAAGAAGGAATAACTTAATTTTCATATGAATTTTGTCCTGTATCTTCCTTTTTTAAGCTATTGACACTTTCTCACTTTATTTGGCAACATCGCAAGACATTTACAGTTCTATTGCAAACTCTTCTTTTATGCAGTGACAGCCATGGCGGGATTGTTGTACTATTATTTATTTTTAAATTTTTTAAACAACTTTTTGGACATTTTGTAAACAGAAAGTGCGGTGTGTACTGTGAAATACTGTTTTTGGGCGTTTTAATGTAGGATTTCTACTGTTTCGTCCCCACCCAGCACCCCTGTTCACTCCACCGTCCCGTAATATATTTTTTATTAATAATAAATTATAGAAATGGATTTTGGAAAACGCGCACAGCAGATTTGTGTCATAATCGACCTATAGAAACGCCCTGAAAAAAAAAAAAATCAAAATTCTCTTATAATAGCGAAAACCGCTATATCGAACTATTACCGAAATTGCGATCCGGCAATTTATTATCTTCCAGTGCAACCATATAGTTTTCAGATTTAGGGATGTTATATTGTGTCATCGGATGCCAATTTTGGATATAATAGCATCTGTGTATTACTTCCGGTTTAACCGGAAGTGATATAAACTTTGATATTTCAAATAGAACATCCTGCATATTTTTAAAATTTGAATTCAACAGGTCATTCTCGATTTAAAACCTTGGATATATTCATGCAGCCTAACTCTTTTGGTTTGAAAGTAAATGGCGTTTAAAAATATCCTACGCGGCAGCCACATTCACGCAGTTTTATGGGAAAACAAATGGAACATCGCACCAAAAGTTTAAAAAATGCCTAAAATAGTTCTTTTAAAAAACTCTACCACGCCAGAGACCATTCTAACAACTGCCTCCTGTTTAACCGGAGGTGCTGTAAAATTTGAACTTCCCAATACTTGGTAGCCCTGATAATTTTTAATGGAACACTCAGTAAATTTCCTAAAATTTAAATTCTTTAGGGTATTCCTGATCATACAAAACCTAACTTTTTGGTTTTAGAGAAGACTGAGTTTAAAGAAACTGCTGTTTCCGCGGTCTTCGAGTAGTGCGGTTCACGTTTACGTAGAGGTCTACTTAGACTTCCCGGGTAGGCAGGTGTGAGGGCGAATCGTTACAGGGCGTAGCTGTACCCTTGGGGACCGAGAAGGATTCACGCTAAATTGGGGCTTCTTTCTTCTGGGGCTAAGCGCTGTGAGTGCAGAATTCCTAAAGCCCTGAAGTTTTACGTTTTGGTGTTGAACACATGGTGTCTTCGTATGGTCGAGGAGGTGCACGCCTTGTTGAAAAACGTCAGTAGTGAAAGTGACGGTTATGCGCGATACCAGTAGCAGCCGCTGAGCTTGACAGTCTGAATTTATGCATGTTCAGAAGTTCATCGCTGTTGTTAATATTTACAAGTGTTTCTTATTCATATGCTAGGAAAGTCTGGGAGTTTCGAGCTCGATTATCCAGATTTTCAAGGACAAAGCCGGAAAGCTTATAAGCAATAGCTTATATGACCGGAACAGGAGAACTGGCGAATTGACTTGGTATCAGACCCATAAAACAGAGAGATAGATAGATAGATAGAGTTTAAAAAAGTTCAGACGACGACAAAATATCCATGAAACTCTCCATTGTGAAGTCGTTTAGACCTTTTTAAACTCACTTTTCTCTAAAACTAAAAAGTTAGGTTATGGGTATATTTTAGGTTATAGGTTTTAGATCAGGAATAGCTTAAAGAATTTAAATCTTAGGAAATATACAGAGTGTTCCATTAAAATTATCAGGGTTATCATGTTTAGAAGTTCAAATTTTACAGCATTCCGGTTAAACAGTCCCCCTCCCCCCTCCAAAAACCTGTGGCTAGTTGCGCCACTGAGTGTCGTTGTACTCGGAATGTCATTCTCTATTCATATAAGTTAAAATATACAGGGAGTTTCGTTTAAAATAAGTAAGCTAAAGTCGTTTCCGGCTAAACCCGAAGTGATAGAAAAAGAACTTAGCATGCGCAACAATGCACATTTATGTGTTAGGTATTCCTAGGTATAGTAAGAACATTTTAAAAGCGCAAATTCGGTACCCTTTGAAAATAATACAAAAAAACATAAAAAAGGCCGCCTGCAATCGGACTATTTTATATAAAGCGCCGCTATCCTTTACAGCGACGCGCCGATACACTGTGGGATAGAAATTCATTATTTTGGCCAAAAAGCAACTTGGATGACAATGACGACTTTTATTGGGGTAATAGGAAACTTAAAAATGGATTTTAAGTAAACATAAATATACAACATTTAATCTACTTAGTTTATTATTAGCCTTGTCTACTAAAAAAGATAAAAGAGTTTAAATAATAAGAGCTATTGTTGTGTTTCCGATGCAGTCTCATGAAGTCTCGCTACTTTTGTCAAAGATTTTTCTTTATCAGTTTTTGTACTTACAATTGCCTTTCTACTTTTTGCTACTTCTGAGTGTAAGGACAGATACAAGATTTTTATAATTTACAAGGTTTTCCATTTTAAAATTTAATATGTTTTTGTCCTACACTGTATATCCTAAAAGATAAAAGCATTCTGATGAAAGATATGGATTCTACAGAATCTACCCAACAAAACAGTGTTTTTATTAATTTTATGCGTTAAAAAATAAAAAAGTTGGAAAGATGTATCTCTATTACGCTTCTAAGAATAATTTAGGATTATTTTTCAGATTTGGATGGTCATATTTCCGAAACTAATTGAGATAGACACATCAAATGTAATATTTTTTGAAGCATTTTAAAAGATTTTTGGTTGGTGATATAATATTCAGGGTATTCCATTAAAAAAAATCATACCTATTGTCGTACCCTGTATATTATAAGAGATAATAATCATCGGATTACTGATTAAAATACTACTGAATTAACCAAACAAGCTGACATTTTAGTTTATTTTTGTACAATAAAAAATAATAATGTTAAGGGGGTGTAAATTTATAATAACATATAATAAGTTTTAGGTTTACAAAAGCATTTGTAATAATTTATAATATTTTTCCAGTAAAAGCACCTCATTTTAAGTTAGATTGGTAAGTTTCAGAATTTTGACCAAAAAAATTAATTTCTATCCCATAGTGCGATGACCAGCTGCATCAACCGGCATATCATAAAGAAATATAGCAAAGGCGGCCGCGAAGACAAGCATGCCGATTTATTTGCTTTAAACTTTTTGTGATTTTTTTCTTATCAAAGAGCATCGAATTTACATTTTTAAACTGTTCCTTCTATACCAAATTTTATTTTAATGTTAAAAAAAAACTAAAGATGCTACATTTCTTAGGATTTTTAAAATGTTTATTTATTGTTTTGAAACTATTAAACTCATATATAACTTCCCAGCAACATAAATCACTGAAAATCCGTTAATGTGTAATGATGCGTACGACCTCAGACCCCCTTTGTGTTGCCGACCATAAAAATACCCGGGAATCTGAAACACACAGCTATACAAGCCGAAACGCATGTTATATCACAGCCCCGACATGACACCCATTGTCCCAGCCCACTCCATTATTTTGCACTTTGAACATATTGACTTTACAAGGGTGTGGGCCCAACACAGTATATTTATCACATTACGAGAGGTAAAACTTATGTCCTTATGGTTTGGTCGGAACTATAATCTATTGTCGCGAATATATCCGTCACCGGGATTTGTTTTGTTTGTCTGATTTAATCTTTGGCGCGTCTCTTTTATTTGTAGAATCGCCTGGTAAAGTTTGTCAGGCTTGAGTTACTGGACACCCTGTATGTAAGTAGGTAATTGATAGACATTGATGAAACTTGATGTCTATTGGTGCCTTAAACGGTGAGGTTTATCGACTTTAATAAAGAGTACCTTATTTTTCAAGTTTTTGATTGTTTATAAAATGGCGTCCCTAGCTTTACGATACCTGTCAAAATAAAAAAGTTATGATGTAAATAAATTTTAAGTTTTAGGTAAAGTGCTCCTCTGGCGGTATTTAAAAAAGTACTTTTGTCTTAAAATTTTTAGAATCTGCAAAGCTCGATTTGTGTGCCAAATATCAACTGATTGGTTAAAAATAAGTGTAATATGGCGAAAAAACCAAAATAAAAATTGAACTTTGACGGCTTGTAACTCGAAACGAATGCAAACACTATTTGCCGGCAATGTACATTTTTCATATTGGCATTGATGGTAAAGCATTGGCAATTGGTGGCAATATTATGCCAACATCTTATACGCATTAAAAAGTCAACCTAAATAAACACTTAATTGCCAATAAATTTTACATGCAGGCGAATTGCCGGCAAGCATACAAAAATGGCGGCATACCAATCCTGATTAAATAAAGCACGCGTTTTGTTGCAGGCAAATAAATATTGGATTTTTGAAGGCAAACCTTCAACGCATATTCATACTTTTTAAACCATATTATTAACATTGGTATTTAACTAACATTAAAGCAATTTTTTTGATCTGTTTTATTTATAATGGCAGCTAAACAACATTATTTTATGTTTTTTTACATAATTTAAAGGAAATGGCCTTTTCATAACATTTTATTGTTAAAAATCATGCAAATAAAAATTAGGTCAAACAAAATGTTTATTATGTATTTTGGAGCGAATAAAAATAAAATGATGGTAAAATTAGCTACGTTAATTTCGACCGAGGTGACCGCTTTGTGCATTTGTTTTCTACGTGGTTTTCTAGCTTTTTAGTTTCTTTTTAAAGAAAAGAGTTTTTTTAATAGACATAATTAAATGTATTCATTACCTAATAAGTGTGTGTTGTGTGATTAATTGGTGATGGCTAGTCGAGAAGGCAAGATATTCAAGTAGACTGTTAGGAGCTGTAAACATTTGTTTAAAACTTTATTAAAAGTTTTAAAGACGTGTTAATAAAAAATATTATATATATTTAATAGTTTTTTGACATACCGATAGATGGCGTAATGGACAATAAACTACTACGTTTCTGCAATATCTTCGCTTTTTATCGTCTAAACCGTACCCATTAGACAAAAATAATTCGAGAGCGGTCTGCGGTAGGTGATCTCACTTAGCTTTGAAAGAAATATCTTCGGCTAGTGTAAAAATCTGCATCTCCAAGTTGGACAGTGTTCGAGAGATGGTACTTTGCATTGCAAGGAAATTGCATGCAGTAAGGAGTTTTTCCTATTTTAATTTTCAAATAAAATATCGCATCATTTTAGCTTTTAAAAAAGTATATGCGACAATTTTCGTCAATAAGACGTCAGCTTGCTGCTTGGGAGTATCTGCATTTGCCCACTTTCGTGTCTTTTTGTTATCTTTTTGCCAATAACTTATTAATGATGGATGCCATCATCTTATACTGCGCATTTTTATGCCAATAGCTTAGTAATGACGGATGCCATCCACTTTATCTGCAACATGGCCTAATAACGGCCAATGCCCACTTTCGCGTCTTTTGATACCTTTTGCCAATGCCTTGCCATTAAAGAGTGTTGGCAATGCCAGTAAATTAAATGTACAACGCCGGCAAAAAATATGTTAAAGATAATTTAATTTTAAAATTTCTTAAAATAATACGATTTTTATTAATCTTTATTTAATCATAGGTAAATTTTATTCTCGAAAGCTTTTAAATAGATAAACACCATGACAAACTCATACATCATAGAAAATGTATTTAAAATATTCATTAAAAAACGATGAACACATCAAAAATGCCAAATAAAAGATCTCATTGTGTTCAAAAAGAGTTGAAATTTTAAAATATACAAAGTCACAATGAAAAATCTGTCAGTGACTTGAAGAATGGGCATTCTAAGACCCATATGGGTTCTCCCAGATGGACGTCTTATAAATGACGTGAAATAGCCACGTTGTTTTGGTTCCTTTTCTTTGAATGGGCTCGCTGTGAGAAGATTCATTTTTTCGTAGTGTTTATTTAGATACATTTTTTTGTGACGTTATTAATAATTTCACGGACGTAAGTCTGGATATTGCGGTGGACACTGACTTTTTTTGTTTGTTATAAATATTAATTTTACGACATAATTGAATTTTTGTTTTTTCTATCCTTAACTTAAATCTCAAACTAAAAATATATCTTAAAGTGATGTTTACTTTCGACTGAATAAATATTTACCAAACCACCTGTCAGGCTCATGTGTTAATCTAACTTGAGTGTTTACCTTCTTCTTTTGTTGGGATTATTAAATTTATAGATTTTATTTATACAGGGTTTTGTTAATCATAGATCCGGGCGTAAAGAATGTTTTTATTTTCCTGTGTGAATTTGTACAAGGAATTATTTTAATAATTGTGAATATTTTCCTATATTTCCTCTATAAATAAATATCTAGATATAAACTTTGTTATATTAAAGCTTTAATTAATAACTTTGCGAACAACGTTTGTCTTATTATATCTAAAACAAATTGTAAGACCAGTTGGTTAACAATATATTACAAGTTTGAAAAGAACTACAGGTACCACTAAATATCAAAATCCTAAAATAAAAGCAAGTGAAACCTACACAGTCATGCCAACCTGAAACGCTTTTGCATGAAAGCAAATATCAAATGAAGCTTTTGATACACACGATTCAGATGTACCTGTCAGTTCAGCGTCAGTTTTGGTAGCTGGTGGTGTGATCAACTTGATCATAGGCGTAATTCAATGAAGAGATTTTTTTATTTTTGTCAGTGGATTCATTACTTTTACCTTTCCAAAAGCATGCATAACCTTGGTACATATCTATAAAATCACTCAATACAACTTTCTGGCGCCAAAAACCCATTTTGTTCACTGAAAACCAACAATATATCCCGTAAACGACGTTCTTAAACTGAAACGTTAACTGACGTGTCCTACACATGCACAAGTTTGCACGACGCGCGCCTCGAAAAATCAAACGCGGACAGCGAGTCGCATGCAAAGAGAATAGACAAGGATAGAGAATCAATCGCCGTTTCGAAAAGTGGCACAATTTGAAGAAAGGGTCTGCGGGATGGCAGAGCATGCGCATACGCACTCCAATGTCAAAATCGGCGGTATATTCAAAAACATTGATTTATTGAGTAAATATGCATAAAACATTAATAAAAAGTGTGAAATGTGGTTAATATTGAAATGATGTATTAATAATTTAATGACTAAATATTGGTAATTTAGTGCTAATGGTGTATTAAAATCTATTTGGTAGAAGTCTATTTTTTCTTTGGTTGAAATGGGTTAATGTGGAAAAATAGATATAAATTTTAGGGAAATAAGAACTAAAAATAAAAATCTAAATAGAATTATTTCTTGAAAACTAAACTTTTATTGTGAAATTACATATTTAGCATAAAGAATGGTTGTAAAATGTAAAAGAAGTGTATAATTTTAAGAAATATATTTATATATATATATTTTAAGAATAATATGAAAATAGCACGCTTAAACTTACCAACCAAATAAATTATAGATTTATTTTGATCCTATTTAGTTGAAAGGTATTTTAGTGTATAAGTTAATATTACTTGTGCTGAGAAAAGCGTAGGATTTCAGTTTCCATAGGCCACTGTGCTTGGTCCATTTTATTCGATATCTACATACTTGTGTTTTTAGGTATGACGAAGCAGATAAGATTGTAGGTTTTAATTAACAATGAAAATTTAAGTTTCCACAATACTGGATACTTACTTATTTTAAAATAAAATACTTTTGTAAAGGAAGCTCAAAAATGCTCGGTATTGCAGAAAAAAAATCCCAAACATCTTTTTTCCACAAATTTTCGATATTGACAAAAATAAGTGTACTTTCCTAATAAGAAAAATACATAATTTTTAAGATATTTCATATACCTACCACCGAAAACAATTAATATGGGATGGTTGAATTTTTTCATAAAATTAATAATAGTTTGCCTTATGGTACGAACTTAAGTAGACACACTCTAATCTTGGTTTGTACCTAAACTGGGTCAGTTATTTAGTGTTTAGGCCTTTTTATTTTTTCGCTTTAGTATAATTTTTATCACTATTAATACTTTATAAACTTGTCATTTTTCTGTCTTAAAGTTCAAGGAATTTTTCTTAAATATGGAGTGATGCACACAGAAATCCTCTATTTATTCATTGTGTTTTTACCTCCAGCAAGATATTTATTAAATATATTTTACGTATTTATATAAAATATTAATGTATATAATATTTTGTTAAAAAAATAAATCTTACATAAAGTGTTAATTTGTTTTTATTCATAAAAAAAACAACGTAAATAATTTAAAAAATAATTTATTTAACAAACCAATAAATTTACACAAATGTTGTTTCAATAATTTATATTAATAACACAGGTCACACGTAAAATTAAACCGAATAAAACACAAAACAAATAAACAGCCACAAAACATCAGCCATATTGAACATATTGAAAGTCAAGAGTTTTGACATTTATAACAGCCATTAGCAAGCCGAAAAAAGATCCTATCATGCGCATGACGAGTAATCCCGCTGTGTTAAGTTTTTTAGTAAACAAGGCCAATATTAAACTAAGTAGATTAAATGTATATATAAGTTTACTTAAAATACATTTTCAAGTTTCTTATTACCCCAATAGAAGTCATATCCTTTTATAATTTTGCGTACATGTAGTTTGGAGTATCTACTTTGAAATACACAGCATGAGACATTAAAATTTCAAAGTTGCTTTTTGGCCAAAATAATGGATAGCGGCGCCTTTGTATAAAATAGTCCGATTGCAGGCGGCCTTTTTATGCTTTTTATATTATTTTTAAAGGATACCGAATTTGCGCTTTTAAAATGTTCTTACTATATGTTTATAGGAACTTTTCTTCATAAAAATACATAAAAAAATCATTACCCTTAAGTTTCGTACTGTAGTTAGGAAACACCCTGTATAGTTATAGAAAAGTTCCCTAAACACTCTATATTTTACCATAATTCTTTTTAACCGAAGAAAGCAACCGATAAATTTGTTGACGATGGCATATTAAAAACCCGAAACTTATTGTAACTCATTTATTAACAAAAAAAACCGCCCGAATGAAAGAACCGGGCGCGGATGGCGAGTTTTACCACTCATATATCAACTATAAATCACTTAAGCCACAATAATGCCCTCTAAGAACAAAGTAATATATATACGAATTTAAGAAATATAATGTCTGTAAAAGATATAAAATAAGGAGGGCCCCGTATAAAGTCGCCGACATTCGAGATTTTTGATAAATGGTCTTCGAAATTCCGATCTCGGTTCTGGGGCTTTTGTTCGGAAGCCCACTTTTGGTTTATCATTCTCCCGAACGGATTTATTTATTTCGATATTTCTGACTGGTATACGAGGTGTGACTTTAAGTTATGGTGCCGCGAAGAGGTGATAAAATATACGGGGCGACAGACGAGAAATATTATCAAGAGTGGAACGTTGGAGTTTGCAAAGTAAAAAAAAATTATCTATCTCTTTGTTTTATGGTTCTGATAGTAAGTCAATACGCCAGTTCTCCCGTTCCGGTCATATAAGCTATTGCTTATAAGCTTTCCCGGCTTTGTCCGTGGAAAATCTGGATTATCGAGCTCGAAACTCTCAGACTTCCCTCTTTTTTTTATCTTTGGACAAACCACGAAGGCTTAAAGCCTAAATACTAACGTACCGTGGGTGTCTTAAGCGAGGTAAGAGAAAGTTTGTTGACACGGGACTTAAATACTTGAAGATTTGGGGGAAGGAAAGACCTTCGCGGGGCATCAGGTTCCACGATCTAGAAAATCTAGGGATAAAAGAACGAACAAAGTGAGAAGTTCGTGGCCTGTCCAGTTGGACCGTATAGGGATGCATACGCGCGGAACCACGAGTTTCTCTGTTGGGAACCGTGAGTGGAGGAACTATACTGGACAATTCTTCAGAGCAGAAGCCATGGAAGTATCTATAAAAAGCAATAAATCCCCTACAGCCCGACGATGTGCAAGAGAAGGAAGCCTTTCTGTAAGTGAAGGATCATTAATGAGACGAATAGCTCTTCTTTGAATAGAATCAAGAATCGAACAAATTTGACTAAATGAAGTTTAACACCTTGTATCTTTGAAATAAAACATTCAAACAAATTTTCCCATCGCAATTATAAAACACTCTGTATAAATTAACTTTTTATCATTAAACTTGCTTAGATTCTGGAAATACAAGCTCATTTTATTTCTTTTAAAAATAATGGTATATCATATTTCCTTTGGGTATGAAAAGTGACTCATTTATACACCGGAGTGTTAGGATTTATAGTCGGCGATATAACGAAGTGGCGTATCACAAAAGTAGAAAAGTTGAGTTAAGTCGATTTAGTACTAAAAAATAAATAATAGTTTAAAAAAACTAAAAAAAAAACACTTTTGTATGCAACCGAACTAAAAATTAGAAAATAATTTTTTCGTTACAAAGTTTGGCCATTACGGCAATAAAAGGTCAGAGCAATGGATGCATAATTATATACCTCAAAATAGAGATTATAATAAAAATTTAAGATAATAACAGAATGAATTCGCTTCAGAATAAAAGCGTGGGGTGCATTTTACTATTTTTCATAACTTTTCCCTCATAGATATTTACAAATGAAATAATTATAACATTTAATATATTAAGCACCCCACGCTTTTATTCTGAAGTGAATTATTTTGTTATTATAGAATTTCTTGCTTATCAATCGGTTTAAAAAGACAAGGAAATACTTATTAACTTTAAAAAATCTACTTTAAAATTAATAAATTATAATGACGTTTTAATTGTATAAGATATTTGTAAGATAATTTTTCAATATAACACCAAAAACTGTAAGTCATAAAAAAGGTTGAATGAGCAAAAAAAAAATAAAAAATAAACCACCTATTAACGGTTACCTTATAAAGATTTTTTGTAATGAGATCTTAATAGTTGATTAGGCAAGCAAACTTGAAAATAGGTATAGATTTTTATATTTAAAGGGATTTTAAAAGAGATAAATTCTTAGTTTTCTATTTTATGGTATAAATTAACCATCCGTGAGAAATATCATTTTTCCTCTTTTATATCATAATTATGTTCAAATTTAAAATTAAATTTGCATAAAATGATATTTATCCAATGGAAAAAAGCACAACTTTTTTGCTCGAAACGTAAAAATTGTTAATGTAATTTAAAGTCGACTTTTCTGTACTATTTTATAAAATTATTTTTACAATCGATTTAGCAGGATACTGTAAGAACATATATATTAAGTAACACGTAAATTTTCAATTGAAAATAAGGGTACTCTTTTGATTTTTAGTCAAAATAATGTGAAATAATTAATATTTTGAACAAGAAAAAAAAATACAGTTCATTAGGGACATGCTAGGGTACGTTTTTACCAAATTTTGTAAAAATAATTTATTTTTTGTAAAAGATAAAAATAAAAACCAAAAACTTGGTTATTTGAATTTTTCATATAAATTTTGAGGTTATGTAAAAAGAGCGTATATACAAAAGTTGTAGATCTTTTATTTTTGCCTACAACTTTGCGATTAAACTTTTTTCCATTGGACTTTTAGTTTTGCCGGAAATCGAGAAAAACCGTATTTTTACTTAAATACCCCCCTCCCCTTTCCGACCTTAAATCGGCTGGAATTTATTTTTCCTTTAATTTTTGAAATTTTCTCTACTTTTTTCAGTGGGTTTTATTCGACTATAATTTTTTCCACTTTTACGTTTTTTAAAGCTTCGGCATTAGTCTAATACCTTTGTTTAAATACAATATGTTTTTAATATAAAATCGTTTTTATCCGGTAAACAGATGGGTGCAGGTTGCTTCCTATACGGATCTTGAACTATACCGGGTGATGCATCGCCGGGCGGGACATAGGAAATCCCATGTAATTTTTAATGGGGTCAATTATTGCGTCCCCTAATTATTTTAGAGAAAAATTCTATTGAAGTTTATTGAAGAGCATGCAAATCTACTTACATGGTAAAAACTTTATATTTTTCGGTTAACCCGTTTGCTAGTTAGATGCTAATATATTTTTAAAAATTGTTTCATTATTATCGCCTCATATTTATGAACAACAATAAAAATACCAGTTAGCGTGACATTACGTTGTCATTTTTAAATTTAGTGCTTTATTATTATCAAAAAATCGTACAGTGAAAAGATTAAAGTTGTATTTTTACAAACGAATTAAGTTAAGTTATACTAAACTAGAGTAACAAATTTCAAGAACTTATGACATTTACATGCTTCAATAAATTATTAATATTTTCACAATAATTAATATGTTGGAAATAAACTTAAGATTTAAGAAAATTTTCAAATACTCCTCCATTGACTGCTAGGCAATAACCCAGACGCTCATAAAATTGTCTTCTTACATTGGCTAACTGGTAAATTGAAATTTTATTGCATTCTGCAGAAATAGCATTTTTTAACTCATCTAGATTAGAGTAATTTTTATCCTTGTATATCATGCATTTTAAATGGCCCCAGAGGAAGAAGTTATTTGGCGAAATATCAGGAGACCTGGCTGGCCAATATGGTCTGATGTAGGCTAATAACAATTCCATTAAAAGCATTGTGTAAATATTCCCGAACAGCCAGGGTATTATGTGCCGGGCAGCCATCCATTTGGTACCAGATTTCTAGATTTTCCCTGGATACATCATTTAAAGCGGGTAAAATTAGTTCTTCAAGTAGTTCTGGATAAAATTCTGCATTCAAATTTTGATTAAGAATAAATGGTCCAATAATATGTTGTCCGAAAATCTCCTCCCAAACATTTACTTTCTGTGGATATTGCGTCCTCGTTTCCACAAATCTGTGTTGGTTTTCTTTGCTCCAGTATCGGTAATTTTGATGATTGGGTTCATTGTTTAACGTAAATATACACTCATCACTAAAACAAATATTTATTAAAAATTCCCTGTCCAAGTTTGGCCTTTCCATCATGTTCAAACAGAATTCCTGCCGTCATATTTCATCCCCATCCCTTAGCTCTTAATGTCCTTCATATTTTTCATGTCATCATTCATATTTGTATGAAATGTATTTATGCCTTTTCAAAATCCGGAGCACTGTTGATTGATCTTTTCCTATGATATCCTGAAGTTTCCCTGTACTCACCTTCCCTTCATTTTCTTCCACGTGCAATAAAATTTCGAAGTCTCTATCATCTTCTCTTGATACTCCCTAGCTTCACATCTGCAGTTATTTATCACTGTGCCTTTGGTCTCAAATTTTTTGATAGTCCTATCGACTGTTGATTTTCCGGGTATCGGTCTATTCGGATACTGAGCAACGAACATGTCTGACACCGTTTGGTAACTATTTCCTTGATAGTACCATTTAATCATCAATACTTTTTCTTCAGTAGTATAACTCATGGTTAATCTGATCGCTCTACGATTTTTGATAATAATAAAGCACTAAATTTCAAAAATAACAACGTTATGTCACGCTAACTGGTACTTTTATTGTTCATAAATATGAGGCGATAATATTGTAACAATTTTTAAAAATATATTAGCATCTAACTAGCAAACGGGTTAACCGAAAAATCTTAAAGTTTTTACCATGGACGTAGATTTGCATGATCTTCAATAAACTTCAATAGAATTTTTCTCTAAAATAATTAGGAGAGCCAATAATTGACCCCATTAAAAATTACATGGGATTTCCTATGTCCCGCCCGGCGATGCTTAGCCCGGTAGAGATAAAAATTAAAAAAAAATCCTAACGTAACAAATTTCGTTAAAAATAATAAGTAGTACGTATGTATTGATGTTAAAAATACCTAAATTTAGAAAACCAACATAAAGTTTATGAATTAAACAATTTAAAAATGTGGCGGCAGTATCATAGTAGGTACAATGCAAATAATAAGATATTAACAGTCGGTTAGGCAGGAAACTTTAAAAAATCAATTTTTAGAAAATTAAGGGTTTTCACGTTTAATCGGAAGATAAAAGTTAAAAACTTAACTTTTAAGGGCATATTTTTTCAGTTCTGTTTAACGAGGATGTTGCTTAGTAAGCTTTTTAAGCTTTCTTTAAAATAAACATATCTTTTACCATATCCTTGTTAATCAATAATTAAATTATTGTTAAATCATTAGAAATCTTTACTTAAAACAGCTTTTTATCTTAGCTATTTCATAATTTTAGTGATTACATTTGTTTTAGTATATTAATATTAATATACTAAATATATTAATTATGTTTTTGAGTTAAAATTCTTGACATTACCTTCATCTCTCTATCCTCCAGAATCTCCAAACAATCTTTATTTCTTGCACAAACATCCATAGCAACCTTTATTTTTAAATATTGCACAAATCAATCCATATGCTTTTTGGGTAATAGAAATAGTCCTATAATATATTTTTATCACTTAAAGTCTTACGTATTTAAAAAGTTTAATATTTTGTTGATACTAACTACATAAAAACTTCTAAATGTCACTCTATAAACTCGCGAAATATTCAGTCTAGTAATAACTGTTAACATTTTTCCAAAAAGCTTCGTTGCTACTTCGAAAACTTATAAAAACTCCCAAAAAACTGACAAAAACAAGCTCACAGACGCCTCAGACCATAACTACAACAATTCATCGAAACAACTGCCTAAAAGCTCGCTCTCCCAGGTATCCCTGATTCATCTGTTTTGAATGCCGCTCTCTCATTGGCCAGAACTTCCCCAAGTAACTCTCGAAGAAGGCGTTTCCATTGATGATAACTCCACCCATTTGGGCTTGTGAAAGGTTGAGCTTTCGATTGTTTTTGTTTGCTTTTTGGTAATTTGGTTTGTAAAGATTTTTCGAGGAGGGCTGTGCTTTCGAAGAGTTCGGCATGGGAGTCTAAAAGAGTTTATTTTATGAAGAATAAATACATGATATAGGGCGCTTTGCAGTAGTTTAATAGAGACTTGTTGGCGTTTAAATATATCGTCAATAGGTAATACGAGTAGACTTATCAAGCTTTTTTGTTCCGTATGCAGTATAGAAATCTTAAAAACTTGAAGATTTGGGTGGGAAGGAAAGACCTCCGCTGGCAGTAGGTTCCACAGTCTAGAAACTCTAGGGATAAAAGAACGAACAAAGTGGGAAGTTCGGGGCCTGTACAATTAAACTGTATAGGGATGCATACGCGCGGCACCACGAGTTTCTCTGTTGGGAGCTGCAAGAGGAGGGACTATACAGGATAATTCGTAGGAGCAGAAGCCGTAAAAGTATCTATAGAAGAGCGATAGATCTCCCACAGCTCGACGATGGGCAAAGAGAAGGAAGTCTTTGAGTAAGTAAAGGATCATTAATAAGACGAACAGCCCTTCTTTGAATGGCATCAAGAATGCTGAGGGTTGTAGGGGATGCCATTCCCCAGACATGAGAACAATATTCCAGAAGGGTCGAATTTGGGACACATACAAAGTGTATAAATTGGAAGGAGAAAAATACTTTTGGCTCGGAAAAGAAATCCAAGCTTTTTGAAGCCGCGGTGGCTATAGATACAATGTGTTTATGCCAGTTAAAGGTTATTCTCAAATGTGATGCCCACAAGGTTAAATGTGTCCCCGCTCTGCAAAACCTGGCCACTCATAAGCAAAGGATGAGTGTTTGATGATTTTTTTCGCGACAAAGAACACGATTGTGTTTTGGATGCATTAAATTGAACAAGATTTTTGGCACTTTAATCAATATCAAGTGAGATCCTGTGAAAAAGATATCTGCATCGCCGCACGTTTGCTTTCAAGTCGGGTTGAGAGATTGGGTTTGGGAACCTGAAAAGTGGAATGAAAGGTACTATCGTCAGGATAACTGAAAAGGATTGCGTACCTACTTCGTAATAAAGCCTTTAAAATGGTTAGTTTGAAAGCTTAAATGTAAAGAAGGTTACGAAAATTTTCTGGTATATTTTACTATAATAATATTAGAAGTTTAAGTAATTAAGGCAATTTGTTGCATGCTAAAATTCGGAAAACAAATTTTCCCTTATCGGTACGATTTAACCAACCTACTGGCTAAATCGTACCACTGGTAGTGTAAATCGTACCTTATTAAATTACTAACAAAATGCAAGGAGTAATAACCTATGTTTTATTATACATACGAAACACATAAATATTAACGTAAACTAACTAACACAATTAAGTTTTAAATACCTGGTAACATATCTGAACAAAAAATTTACTTTTAAATTATTTTTCTTTACAAAAAGGACAGCGAAATTTTTTCGAAGATCTTACTTTCACACATCTCTCGTGGAACCACTTATTGCACATTTTGTTGCTACATTTTACCATGTCTTCAACAGACATTTCCTCACACACTTCGCAATACCATTCACTAGTGTCTATTTCAATTTCTACGGGCGCTGTTGATGTTGAAGGCAACTCTAAATTTTTGGAAGAATTTAATGAGGACATCTTTGACAAATTTCTCTTGACAGGTTTCGTTTTTATGTGGTTTGGCCTTAATATTTGCCGTTTTTCTAAATTGTCTTTATACGGTGTACTGGTCAGCACTACCGCAGATTGGGATTCTTTTCGTTTTGCTACCTGTAGACTAGACGGAAGCGGATGAAGGTCTTCAACAGTTATATTCATCTGAAATTAATTTTAATTATTAATATTTTATATTATACATATATTATTAATTAATTAAAGTTAATTTTAATTATAATATTTTATTTAATTAGAATAAACAAAGTTTTTACTTACATTTCCAGTACTAACCTCTTCGTTCTCAATTGGTCCTGTTTCTGGTGTCCGAGGGTTTCCAGTATCCACAGAATCTACTTCCATGGTAAAATTATCAAGAACCTCGGATGCAGCAAATTGATGATCTTTAAAAATATGACGATTAACTGGCCATATACCAGTTCCACGAAACCCGCTTATAGCATTTTCAATACTAGCTGCTTTTCCATAAGCTTCTGCTATTAATTGAGACACTTGTAACTGGGTTACACATAGTCCAGGATTTGTGCGTAACCATTTTTCCACTGCTTGATCATAATAGTTTTGCATGGGCTTAAAAATGACACATCAAGCGGCTGTAGCCTATGTGTTGTGTGTCCTGGAAGTTGAAGCAATATAATATTATTAGCCTTCGCGATTTCCAGGGCCTCCAAGTTTCTGGAATGAGTAGAATGCCCGTCAAGTACAAGAAGAATTTTTTTCTTCATTGGACCGTGGCTTAACAAAACTGATAAAATGCTTTAACCATTTTGCAAATAATGATGAATTTATATATCCTGTATCTGAAATTTCAACTAGACTACCTGGCGGAGCACCTATTTTTAATTCATCACACATTCGTTTTCTCTTAAAAATTATCATAGGAGGAATGTAGACTCCAGCAGCGCTAACACAGCAAACAGCTGTTGTATTTGTTCCACGCTCTCCACTTGCTAGAACACCTATTTGATTTTTACCTTTTTGCCCTAGGATTTTCCTGTTTTTCTTTTGAACGGTAGAGTACCCCGACTCATCTACGTTGTAAATATTAGTTGGCTGCAGTTTATGCTCATCACAAAGTTTTTCTAAGATATCAAAAAACTCGTAGACACGTTTTTGTTAAAGCCTTTAGCCCTTGCCATTGAGGTGGATTCGGGTTGCCGTAAACTAATATTTTTGTGACGTTTAAGAAAAGCATAATACCAATCTTTTCCAGCCATTTTTTTGCTTGATTAAAATTGTGTGGAATTGAATTTCTTTCCGCTAACTGGTAAGCTAATCTTCTTACATCTGAGATAGTTAGACCAAAGAGACATTCTTCCAATTTTAAAATGTGATCTACTAACTGTTTCTCCATTTCCTCCGGCAAAGTAGTGGTACGGCCAAGTACTTTAATACTTTCATTGGCTCTTATATTTTTGGACAATAGATGTCTTTTAAAGGTGGGTTTTGGTATGTTAAAATTTCGAGTAGTCTCGTTTAGGCCACACTGACCCCCTTTGTAAGCTTTTATTGCCTTTTCCATGTCTTCTGACGTCCATGTTCCGTATTTTCTTTTTTGACTCATTGCTACACTAAAAATAATATTGAAATATAATTTTAAACTAGTCGGCAAAATCGTACCAGTTCAAAAATAGAAATTTCTTTAGTAAGTCGGGAAAATCGTACCGGTACAAATTACCCAACCGTGTAGTGGTACAATATGGCCGACATGTCACATAATGAAAATTTGTTATTTAGTTATTACAAAAAAAGGTTACGCCAAGTTCTATACATGCAAAGATACAATAAAAGTTTTCACTTTTTAGCAGTTATTAACAATAAAATCCAAACTTACCTAATGTCCTGCAATTTCTTTATAAAGGGTACTCGAAAACTACATCCACATAACCACAAACCAAAAGACACCTGTTTCTTCCAAACGCGTCGATCAACTGCCGGTAAAATTTACCCGTAACAGTTTTATGACTTAAGGTTCAAGAATATTCCACCGAGTAGCGCACTTTAGGCGCCAGTTTCAAAATAATGCAGTGGTACGATTTAACCTACGGTACAATATACCCTCATTTGTAATAATTTATAATATTTTTCCAGTAAAAAGCCCCTTATTTTAAGTTAGATTGGTAAGTTTCAGAATTTTGACCAAAAAAATTAATTTCTATCCCATAGTGCGATGACCAGCTGCATCAACCGGCATAATATCATAAAAGAAATATAGCAAAGGCGGCCGCGAAGTCAAGCATTCCGATTTATTTGCTTTAAACTTTTTGTGATTTTTTTCTTATCAAAGAGCACCGAATTTACATTTTTAAACTGTTCCTTCTATACTTTTCGAGATCTTTTAATAGGACACTCATCGTGAATAACCCTGTATACTTCGAATAAAGGAAGACATGGGTAATTTCTTTTTCAACCCGTTTTAAAGTAATAAATAACTAAAAAAGTAAGAAATAAATATCTCAAGGCGAACTCGAACCAATATAAACAATAACTCGAAACGGCCGAGCATAAGCAATTTTATTTTTAAATCGCCGGAGGCCACAATTTCAAACCACCGATGAAATAATACTTTTGTGCCACTGTTCGATAATAAATAAGAATTATTTATATGATTTTTTTCGGGGTCATGTATATTGAAAGCTGTTAATGGTCTTACTTATTTAGGATTTAATTATACAGGGTTTTCTTAATCATGAGTAAAAATTTAAGGGCATAGTGGAAACTTTTCTTCATAAAAATAAATCAGTACTACGCCCTTATTCCGTATGTATGTAATGCCATGAGTAAAAAAAAAGACACTTTATGCATGTGTTACATACTATATTTTTTCCACGACCGTATAAAATTTTCCTAAAATACCAGTGTAAACTTGTTTTATCTATTTAAACCCATTAATTTTAATTTTTGCAGCACAGCCAAAGAGAATGGACAAGGGGAGAGAAACAGTTGATTTACCCCCACCAATTACACACCTGCTACTTGTGATTGTGTTCAGCGACCGAAAGAGCTCGTCAAAGTTTTATTTTATTCTTGCCTAAAGTTGGTAAAAAGCAGGTGCTTGGTTAAAAGTATGGATTTATTTTTTATTTTTGTTTTAGTACGCACTTTTTACGTAACATTTTTGTGTCTGAATCAATACTACTATCAGCCAAATATCTTGCGAACTTTCACCGGTTTGATGGTTAACTTAACACAGCGGGATTACTCGTCATGCGCATGATGGGAGGTTCATTTTCCGGCTTGCTATTGGCTGTTATAAATGTCAAAACACTTGACTTTCATAATGTTCAATATGGCTGATGTTTTGTGATTGTTGTGGCTGTATATTTGTTTTAGTGTTTTATTCGGTTTAATTTTACGTTTCACCTGTGTTATAAATATAAATTATTGAAGCAAAATTTGTGTAAATTTATTGGTTTGTTTAAATAAATTATTTTTAAAATTATTTACGTTGTTTTTTTTTATGAATAAAAACAAATTAACACTTTATGTAAGATTTATTTTTTTAACAAAATATTATGTACAATAATATTTTATATAAATACGTAAAATATATTTAATAAATATCTTGCTGGAGGTACGAGCCCAATGAACCAATAGAGGATTTTGTGTGCGTCACTCCCTATTTAAAAAATTGCTTGAACTGTAAAAACAGACAAATTACCAATTTAAAAAGTTATAATGGTGCGCCACTGCGCCAGACAGGGGTGTAATAGGCACTACACAGGGGAGTTTTTAAAAAAGTTTAGGTCGGATGGGGATTTTGGTGACTAATTTCTCTGTGAATAAGGTGCTTTGGAATGAAATAGGCGCGAAAAGAGGGAATGGCCTTGAATTTTATTTCCGGTGGTGAAGTAAGGCGCAAAATAGGCGCTACGGAGAAAAAGACCGTTTTTTATTTTTATCTTTTTTGCTCTTAAAAATTTTTTTTTGGTGAAAGATAGGCGATTCGGGAATTCTAGCCTAGGGCGCCTCAAACAGTTATTACGGCCCTGATGTTGCAAGAACTTTGCTATTTAGATTGACTTTTAAAAGGACCCTGTACTTCTTGTTTTGTCCTAAGATTTTATAATAAATCAAGATATCTCTATGCCACAGAATAAACGTTGCGTAACATACCAACACACAAAACAATTAAAAAGATTGTTCAATACGGACTACGATTTGTTTTGAACGATCGAGACAAATGAGCTAATTTATCTTAAAACTTATAAACCATTCAAGCAGTTTCAAAGTAATTGTTCCAAAGAAATGTGGAGTAACTGTATACGTAAACGGTTTGGGTCTATTTTTTATTAATTTTCTATTAATAATTAAAGGTACATTTCATTATACTTACTGGGTGATCATGCAATGATATGTATTCATGCGCATTTAGTAAATTCTCTTGATTGTAATTGTTTATTATTTTACATTTCAACAAATATTTATTTATTTTTTTAAATTAAATATTAATAATTTATCTAACAAATATACAAGGGTGTCTTTAGGAGCTGCAGAAAAAAATGCGCCACAAGTTTTTGAGGCCAAAATATAACGATTTAAAGCTAACCTTGTAATGTAAACTTTAATGTCCTTTTTGGTTCACATCTAATTAAGAGAAAGAAAATATACCATGAATCGAATATTTTTAACTTGACAACGATGCACGCAGGCAGTCACGCCGAAATGTTATTCGATATTTGTGTTTGATATTTTTCAATGGCCGATTTGTTTGGACAGTTTGTTTACATTTTCTGTGATTTATTGTGTGTTTCGTGGTTTTTTACCTTTAATTGGACTTTGAATATTGACTTTTATTAGTGATCACAGTGTATATATTAAATTTGTACTTTACAACAGATAATTTAAGGTAGGTAATATTGACATGGTTATCTGTAAGAATTTTTTTTATAAAAACCAAATAAATGACATTTTAATTAGGTGTGTGTAATTATTGAACTAAACCCCAATATTTTATATTAATAGGAAACAAAAACAAGTACCTAACATTAAGGGCAAAAATAGCACAGCTATATAATTTGAATTTGGCGGGCAAACGCTAAGTCGACTCACGCGCCATCTGCGTTTACCTGCCTTGAAGACAGACAAGGAAGGCCCAGCAGCTATCTCTCTCTCGGAGAATTTATTTGCATTTAGTTGCTCGTCTCCTTGTTGTCTCTGGTAAAATATTAAAAACTTCTTTGGTTCGCTACAAAAAGAAGGCAGCGCGTAGCAGCTTCCCGCTTACTTCCCGTATGGGTCGGTATAAAACAGATTAAGATTGTTGAATTCTTAGACTGACATACATAGTTAAGTTCCTAAACGTGTCCTCATTACTAAGGTAAAAACCCAACATCACAAATTTATTAAGCATCCCTCATACGGTCAATACATTATACAATATAACATAAAAAGATGGTTTCTTGATATTATTTACTCCAATGGATTTTTTACCGAAGACAGAGGGGGTCATGGTTAGTTCTGGTTATTTAAATCTTTTTATTTATTTCTTAATTAAATCTAAAACTAACACACTTTATACATCCACTTAAAAATTGTGTCAATCTTTCTTTCGTTCATTCATAAATAGAATGATCTGAAAAATAATAAGGATAAATACAGCAAAAAGTGACAATAACCCTACGTGGCACACTGCGCAGTACGCTGACTGGGCATGCGCTAAAATTACAGACTAGCGGAAACAGACAACGGACCGGGTTTGGAAATTTGGTGAGACGAGGGTTTTGGGACGCTAATCACGACTTTACTGGAAACGTTCGTTCTGAGATGATTCTCATCAAAGTTGAAATTACCTAATTTCTTATGTCTTCACTCTTTGCTTACCTTTGATTGACACCCAACAGGCATTGACTGAGTTATATAAACTATCTTAAAAAACAACTTTTTTTGGTTCATTTTACACGTTTTTCATTAAATTCAAATCTTTTACCCCTAAACTTTACAACCATGCATACACCTATGTGTGTAATGGTTTGAGACATGGCGACTAGATTTAAAGCAAACTTTATATTAATAAAGAAGCTAAAAGCCAATAAGAAAAACATGTTTTAAAAGGGGTTTTTATAGTATAAATAAAATATTGTGTGCTAATTTAGTGTTACATCAGTAACTTAGTGCAAAAAAAAGGGAATTATAGTAAAAATAAGAACAGTTTGGCCATGATGACGATATCTCAAGATCGAACCGTTTCGAAAAAAATAGATTCGTGATCAGCCCCAAAAAACCAAGGTATGGTAAATTTCGTCAAAATCGGAATGTGTCGCAACTTTCTAGACAATTACCTAATTTTGTTTCTTGGATATATACACATATTTAAATATTTTATTTTAAGTTTGCCTCTGATCTTCCATGAAGTCCTAAAATTAAACCGGTTTAGATATTGGGTACTTTTTTTGTCTTGTATAATTTAGTATACGAGGTGCTTTAGGCACTAATCTCAACTTGATTTTGTTTTTGCTGGACCCTCTTTGACTTAACTCGTTCAAAACTGCACGATCTTTTTGCGTTATTATCTTTCTTCTTAGAAACTACTTTGACACCAAAAAACTAAATCAATTGGTGTTTGATTTATTTTATGCATAAAACCAATTAATTAGTTTAGTTGTAACTAGTTTGAGGACTCAATTTATACACTCATTCGTTTTTTACCGTCTAGGAACTCAACCATGTTTTTCTAAAAGTCGTGCATCAACAATCCCAAATTCATAATTTTGGTAATAGAGACATTTTGCACCTCTTAAAATAACAGACGTTTTTTGACCTCCTTATGGTTATCGTTATTAAACATAACGATTACAGCAGCAGTTTTAGACAGAGATTATGCAGCCTCTTCGAATAAATTTATCTTGCGTCTGCGCTTTCGACACATAACCTTATTTTTACCTGTGGTTCACCGATTTTAAAGTTTACGAAAAATCAGTACTTACTTTTATTCTCCATAAGTTATATATTGATATTTAAATATATGGAAATAATTTCTCTTGATTTTGTTTTTCAAAGTAGATGTAACAATACAGTATAAGCAAAACACAAGAAGTAAGGTACGTTTGGTAGTAGAATAAAAGCAAGTGTACCAGATTGTACATTGTAAATAAATTACTGATTTAAAACATCCTTAAAAATGCAAGTTCGTTTTAATTTCTTTACACTATTTTATTTTTCTTACTGCTATGGATTTTTCGCCAATTAGAGCCTATGTATCAATGATATTTTAATTAATACGGTATTAAAATGTCAACCTTCTTAAATAATTGATATTCAAAATTCTACAATCCGACAACCACGCAGTTTAACAATAACGATAACGATAACGATAACGATGAGCTCTTCGGTATTCATCCGTAATTAAAGGAGTCCGGTATGGTTAATAACGATAACGGATCATGTTTGCGTTACTGCGCAGACTCAGAATAACGTTAACCACAACGGAATTGCAAAATAAGAGGTGCAAAATGTCTCTATTATCACCGTCTAGCAGCTGGAGTACAACTGTATGGGTAACGTTTAAACCTGAACCTAAGTATACAGGGTGTAATTTAATTGGTGGCTGAAAATACAGGGTATAATTCCTTAGCTTATTTTAAGAAGAAAAGTTCATATGTCCTACAGCTCTTAACTTTTGAGATACAGAGTGTTCTATTTAAAAAATTAAAAAAAAAACTTTTTTTAAATCTCAACTATTCCTTATCCAATTTTGTTTTAATTTGGCAATATTTCCAACAAAAAAACGGTACGCCACTGACTGTGTAAATGTGTGTAATATTTTTTGTGCTTTCTTTAGATTAAGCAAAGAAAAAATACTGCTTTTATGTCTCTTAACTTTTTCCGTATCTTGTTTAGTTTAAAAAAAAATTATTTAATTGCATATTTTTATATCATAAAAAAGCATTGCGGGATCTTTTCTTTTAAAAATGAGGTTTTATAATTTTGAATTAGCAATTAGGTAACAAAAATTATAAATACCTATTTAAATAAGGTTTATATTCAGTATAACAGTTTTTACTAAAATACGTGTTTTCGAAATTTTTCGGTTTTTTTGAAAATTTAACACTCTGTATCTCAAAAGTTAAGACGTTTAGGACATATGTTCATATGAACTATATTTCCTAAAATAAGCTAAGGAATTATACCCTGTATTTTCATCCATCAATTAAATTACACTCTGTACATATCTTGTAGCGAGTTTTTAAATGTGGGCTTTATTTGCCGCAGGTACCTTACATCTTTTCGTCAGGTATAGTACACTTTCTTGGATCGTAAAAAGAACTATACAGGTCCCATATAACATTTTTTGCCGGCGTTGTACATTTAATTTACTGGCATTGCCAACACTCTTTAATGGCAAGGCATTGGCAAAAACGTATTAAAAAGACGCGAAAGTTGGCAATTGGCCGTTATTAGGCCACGTGTTGCAGATAATGTGATGGCATCCGTCATTAATAAGTTATTGGCAAAAAATGCGTTTAAGACGATGGCATCCATCATTAATAAGTTATTGGCAAAAGATAACAAAAAGACACGAAAGTGGGCAAATGCAGATACTCCCAAGCAGCAAGCTGACGTCTTATTGACGAAAATTGTCGCATATACTTTTTTTTAGAGCTAAAATGATGCGATATTTTATTTGAAAATTAAAATAGGAAAAACTCCTTACTGCATACAATTTCCTTGCAATGCAAAGTACCATCTCTCGGAACACTGTCCAACTTGGAGATGCAGATTTTTACACTAGCCGAAGATATTTCTTTCAAAGCTAAGTGAGATCACCTACCGCAGACCGCTCTCGATTTATTTTTGTCTAATGGGTACGGTTTAGACGATAAAAAGCGAAGATATTGCAGAAACGTAGTAGTTTATTGTCCATTACGCCATCTATCGATATGTCAAAAAACTTATAATATTTTTTATTAACACGTCTTTAAAACTTTTAATAAGGTTTTAAACAAAATGTTTACAGCTCCTAACAGTCTACTTGAATATCTTGCCTTCTCGACTAGCCATCACCAATTAATCACACAACACACACTTATTAGGTAATGAATACATTTAATTATGTCTATTAAAAACTCTTTTCTTTAAAAAAGAAACTAAAAAGCTAGAAAACCACGTAGAAAACAAATGCACACGGTCGAAATTAACGTAGCTAATTTTACCATCATTTTATTTTTATTCGCTCCAAAATACATAATAAACATTTTGTTTGACCTAATTTTTATTTGCATGATTTTTAACAATGAAATGTTATGAAAAGGCCATTTCCTTAAATACCAATGTTAATAATATGGTTTAAAAAGTATGAATATGCGTTGAAGGTGTGCCTTCAAAAATCCAATATTTATTTGCCTGCTTTATTTAATCAGGATTGGTATGCCGCCATTTTTGTATGCTTGCCGGCAATTCGCCTGCATGTAAAATTTATTGCCAATTAAGTGTTTATTTAGAGTTGACTTTTAAATGCGTATAAGATGTTGGCATAATATTGCCACCAATTGCCAATTCTTTACCATCAATGCCAATATGAAAAATGTACATTGCCGGCAAATAGTGTTTGCTGGGTTATATCGCGTATAAATAGAGTTGGGACAACCTGCATATGCCTATTAATGAAAAGATTGGTATCTAAAATATATCCACCAGACAAATTAGATTACAGAAAAACAAGTTTAATAAAAAAACAACAACCTCAAAACAAAAAATTTTGATTCAGTTTGGTCAAAGTTAAAAACAGTCAGGGTGCCAACTTCGTAGACGTCAGTTATCGTCCCGATTCCTGCAATTACGAAGGACAAACAGTGCAAATTCCTGAATTGTAATTGAATTGAATTAGGCAGGAGTCGCAGGACGGCTGTGCGATGAAGTGTGAAACAGGGGCTGCAGAAGAGCGTTTGTTCTTTGTAACTGCATTGTCCGGACGGCTGAGCAGGCCGTCGCAGGATAATCCACTTACACGGACCTTTACAAGTCCTGTTACAATCCTGCTGAGGGAGACTGGGATAAATTCGGCGTTTTTTTTTGTGATTCTAGTCGTTGATTTACTTATCTGTACTGTTCTTAAGACAGTCGCAAATTAAATTTATTTTTCTGTAACATGTATAATTTTTACTTAATATTTTTATTAAGCTCTTAACACGAATTTTGTTAGATGTTATTTTTTGGATATGTTACGCACAAATATCGAAAACGCTCATTGAGCGAAAATAACGCACACTACGCGTTATGGACGAAGGTAAATGACCAAACACCGAAATTAAATAGTTTTTCGTTTTATGGTCGTGAATTCATGACCGCATCGCGTTGTGTTCATTTTAGAAGCAACCACAACGCGTTCTGTTCGTTTGAAGAACGACCATAAAACGATGAATTATTTATTAAAAGAGACCACATACTTAAACACCTTAAAATATAGTGAAAGCGTCATATATTTTGAAAATAAATACATAACTTAAGATTTAGTTAACATAAGACAGAATATAGTTCAAAAGTTGGAAATATTCTTAAACATGAAAATAATAGGCACTTCGTAATTTTAAACAAGTAAACAACTAGCAAAAAATAATAGTTTTAAACAACTAAAATAAGTAATTTTTATCTAAAATATATAAACGACTTAATTGTAGATTGAACCACATTGTAACAAATTATTTGTTCTTACAAGAGCTACTGTTGTGGCACTTGGAGTTGCATAATACTTGCTTAGAACGGCAATGGCATTTATTAGTGTTACAATAACGCTTATAATGAGATAAAGCTGAAGCTTTTCTTAGAGTTAATGAATTGCTTGGGACATCCGATTGATCAATAAAGTTGGAATCAGCAAAAGTAAACTCATTTCGACCATACCTTCGCTGCAGTACACCTTCTTTAGTGCGTAGTTTGTACATACCAGACTCAGGTACACTTAAAACCACAGCCAAAACATTTCTTGGCGTTAGCCTGTCTCTGTCAACATCTGGGATTTAAAACGACTCACTCTGCTGGAAGTACTAACAACTAAAGTACAAACGTGAAATGGTGCACCGCATTAAGGAAACTAGTTAAGACAGGAAGAATCCGGTGTTCGGTTGATTTAAACCATCCACTTCGCGTTGTGGTCGCTTCTAAAATGACCACGACGCGTTGCGGTCATAAGTTCACGACCATAAAACGGAAACTTATTTAATTTCGGTGTTTGGTCATTTACCTTCGTCCATAACGCGTTGTGTGCGTTATTTCCGCTCATTGAGCGTTTTCGATATTTGTGCATAACAGATACACGCAGGTTATGTTAAAAACAAAAATTAAAAATAAGTAATAAAAACCAAAATTTCAAAATTAAAAATAAGTAATTAAAAAACTAACAATTGACGTTTCGATGGCAAGTCTGCCACCGTTGTCCAGATAAACTTAAATTAAAATAAAAAAATTAAAAATTAACTATATTATTTATGTTTAACAAAATTTAAAATTTTTAATTTTGTTAAGCAAATTCTGAAAACCTTTGACATTAAATGTCAAATATGTTGTGCGACGTACATAACTGGTTGCTGGTGTCTTTATTATTTACATATAATACAAAAAAGTTATAAGTTAGTTGATTTTAAATTTTAAGTTTTTCTGAAGAGCTATTCGTCTCATTAATGATCCTTCACTTACAGAAAGGCTTCCCCTCTTGCCCATCACCGGGCTGTGGGGATTTATCGCTTTTTATAGGTACATTCATGGCTTCTGCTCTGAAGAATTGTCCAGTATAGTTCCTCCACTCACAGTTCCCAACAGAGAAACTCGTCGTATCGAGCGTATGCATCCCTATGCGGTCCAATTGGACAGGCCCCGAACTTCCCATTTCGTTCGTTCTTTTATCCCTAGAGTTTCTAGACTGTGGAACCTGCTGCCTGCAAGGTCTTTCCTTCCCCCAAATCTTCAAGTATTTAAGTCCTATGTCAACAAACTCCCTCTTTATCTCGCTTAAGACACCCACGGTACGTTAGTATTTAGGCTTTCAGCCTTCGTGGATTGTCCAAAGATAAAAAAAATAACTCGAATGTTTTATAAACGTTTATAAAACCAACTTGTGTTATAAGGAATAAAGATATCCAATATTCATAGAAACCTATCGGCACTAGTAACAAATAAAACAAATAAAGGGTGACAAAATCCCTTTTCGCTCTATAATTACAAGGCGAACATGTGTAAGCCCGCGTAACTGTAATCCCGTAAAGGATCAAATCCTCTGTATACGCATCTGTTGTGTTCCCGGTTTCTGCAATTGTTCCTGTTTATGCATAATTCGGGGATTTCAGCTGGTGTAATAGGGTTTCTTTTATTGTAGTGTAAAAAAGTGTTTCAAAGTAAAACTTTTCCTTGGTGCATCTTGGCATGCTATTAAAATTAAGCTACTTGACAACGTTGCATTTGCAATGTAGCGCTCTTATCGGGTTTATTCTGAACCATTTTAGTACATTATGCCATTTCATAGTCAAATTTGACTTATAGAGTTTAAAAAAACTAAAAAAACACGCTTTTATAAATGCAACTGAACTAAAAATTAGAAAATAATTTTCTTTACAAAGAGTTTGTCACTTCAGAGTAAAAGCGTGGGGTGCCTAATATATTAAATGTTATAATTATTCTATTTGCAAATATGTATGAGGAAAGTTATGAAAAATAGTAAAATGCACCCAACGCTTTTACTCTGAAGTGACAAACTCTTTGTAATGAAAAATTATTTTCTAATTTTAGTTCGGTTGCATATAAAAGCGTGTTTTTAGTTTTTTTAAACTATTATTTATTTTTCATTTTTAGTTCGATATATCAATTAGTTTTAAAAATAAATGCTCCAGTTTATTCACTAAAAAAATCCTTCGCCATTTTGTCAAGAGTAGTATTAGGATCTGTAAAGGAATTTATTTATCCTGACGGTCCTAATCAGGATAACGGGATACTGTTTTTAAATTATTGCATTGTCATCGGTCCTTGATACGTGTGCAAAGTTTCAAAGAAATTGAATCGCTGGAAGTTGGTAAAAATTAGGCTCAAAGATTCCGTTACATAGATGAAGATAGATAGTTACAACCCAAGCTAATAAAAGATTTCAGTAGAGCATCAACGGCAGGATTTAATATCCTACCGCTAGACAATGAAACTTGAGTCTAATAAGTAGACGCTGAGTTTTCTATGCTATTCACCACGACTCGATACAGCCCTCACTGATGAGTAATACCTGTAAGGCTTGGGATATAATATATATATATATATATATATATATATATATATATATATATATATATATATATATATATATATATATATATATACATACATACCTATAGTTATATATATATATATATATATATATATATAATAAGTAAAAGTTCAAAATATTATTATCTTTCCTTCACATTTCTAATTCTATCTCAAAACCAGAACCAGTTGGCGCATGAACCCCGCCAAATGTAAAATCATATTTTCGAAGACATCTTGTATAACAGCTAGTATAACCACTAAAAAGATTGTATAAGTATAACCATTTTTAATTTAAGTTTATATTTGTATATTGTACAGGGAGATGTTATTTGGTGTATAAATAAAGTTGGGACACCCTGTATATACATGATGGTAAATACCTAATGAATAAAAATAATAACAAAAGAAATATACATTTCATAGATTACAAGATATATACCCAATTAAAACATCTAGTATAGTTATATACAAATTCAAATTAATGCTTGATTATATAAAAAAACTAATTTATGATATTAGTAAAGATATTATGTACAGAGTTATTCCATTTAAGAGGAAAATTGGCATACTTTTGACCTCCCCCTATTTTTAAAGAAATTCAAGATAGCCAATCGATGCATTTTAGCTCAGGAATTTGAAAATTGTATTAAAAAAATATTTCCATGAAAAACAAAAGAATTACGCCACAAATGTTGTGTTTTTTAAAAGACACCATATTTTTATTATATTTGTGAATTTTAGATTCTACTTTAAAAATAACTCATGTTTGTTTATACTACTAAGTGTATAATTTTATTCGTTTTTGTGTTATTTAATTTTTTTGAAAAATGCAGAGGTAAAATTAAATTGATTTTACTTTAACACTTTTAACACTTTAAACTTTAAAATGTGTAACAAGATTAGAAAAAGTCTGCCATATCATACGTAGGTCAACTCAAGATCAAATATTGTACAGGGTGATCAAAAAATAATTTCAATTTTTCAGAAAATCAAACAGCCATATCTCTCTTATTTTAAATGGAACACCCTGTATTATTTTACGTTACATGATGACAAATAAAATACTCTTTCAAATGGTGTAGGTTACCTATACCTATCTTTTATCTTTTTTAGTAAAATCTGTTTTTACAAATTTTAGTCCAAATGTTTATTTAAATTAAAGTTGGCTGTGACATAGCAGCCATTAATATTTTCTTAAGAAAATAACAACGACCATTTATTGATTACTAGTGTTTTAGTCAGTTTAAAAGAAATTTCAATGATTTTAAATAAAAACCCTTTTTCTACAACAACAAGATATAATACCGGTAGGATGTGAAAAAAATGGTTTACTTTAGTCTAAAGTTAATCCTGAAAAATATTCCAGGAGAAACCATCTAATAAGCTTAAGAGTTGCTTTAAAAAATTTGACATAGTGATTATGAATAATGGAAGAAAGGAGTTATAGGTCACAGAATGTCGTCATAACTGACCAGAGGCGTTATTAGGATTGTTTAAAAAACACAAGTTTTATCATTACCAGATTCAGCTGAAATAAAAATAGACATTTGGAATAAAGAGCATGTTAAAACGGAATTTACTTAAAAAGTATAAAAGATAGGTATAGGCAACCTATACACCATTTGAAACAGACATTTGGTTTGTCATCATGTGGTGTAAAAAAATACAGGGTGTTCCATTTAAAATAAGAGAGAAATTGCTATTTGACTTTTTAAAAAATTGAAATTATTTTTGATCACCCTGTATAATCTATGATCTCGATCAGATCCTAACGTATAATAGGGCAGACTTTTCTTAATCTTGTAACAAATTTTAAAGTTTAAGGAGTTTATATTGTCAAAATAAAATTAATTTAATTGCACCTCTGCATTTTCAAAAAATAAAATATCACAAAAACGAATAAAATTAGACACTTGGTACTATTAAAAACTTAAATTATTTTTTTATGTAGAATCTAAAACCAGTCATAAAATATAGGGTGTTCCATTTAAAAAATATACCTTTGATTACGTCACACTTTTTTGAGACATCCTGTATAGAGTAAAATAATTTTTATACTGTGGCCTTATCCGACCATGTATATGTTTCAGTATTTACTTTTTTAAAAACCCCATGGTTATCCAGCTACAGACCGTGTCGAATATGGTGGGCCACCCTGTATTTAATTAAATAATATTAGCCGAAAATATGACTCTTTAGCCGCCAGATTACCCAAAAACAAAACACGAAAGATAGACATATAGCACCTTTAATAAAAATACCTAGAATTAAGGCAAAGAATTCAAAGGACAAAAATGCAACATTGACGGCGTAATTTTTTTGGTTTTCATGCAATTGATTTTTTAATACGATTTTCAAATTCCCTGAGCTAAGATACATCCATTGGCTATCTTGAATATATTAGAAAATATGAGGAAAGTCAAAAAGATGACATTTTTCCTCTTAAATAAAATACCCTGTACAACTCAAAAACCGAATTGACATTTATTTTTCAATCTTTAATCTTAAAAAGCGTAAAAAATGCTACTAGTTTGATAATTTAAACATTTTCGAATTTCGAGTGATAACAACGTTACCAATGATGGACACTTAATTTAGATGACTCTGTATAAATCAAATTTAGAATAAAAAGGAAAAAAACTTTTTTGTGTAAGTAATTTATTTTTCAGAAAAATGAAAAAAAATTAGAGCTTTTACTGCGGCACTGATGACAAAACAATATTTTTTTATGACTCCAAATCATGAATATGTAACTAATGTAAGAAAAATTAATATCCCCATAATAAAATATAACAATGTTGCTTATAGTTGTTATCTGCAAACTATAAAAGTTTTATTTCAGATTCATTTCAAACACAGTATACGTGTTCTTTAATGATAATAATACGTTTCAACGCCATTTGAAATTCCTACAAAACCAAAATTACTTTTTATGTAACGTTCCGGTCATGCTATTTTAAGTTTAAAGGTAGGAAGTAGGGATCTCATTGTGCAAAAAATTAAATATATATTTTTTTAATAATTATATTGCACTGTGTGTTGTTCAACAAACAGCAATACGGTTGCCAGATTTGCTGTGGAAAAACCGGACATGAAAAAAATACATTAATTTATTTTTTCCACGACCGGTAAAAAGGCTGTTTTTTTATCGTTAACATGAAGATAAAGTACACCATTCTATCACACTACATAAAGTGTTAGAAAATAGTATATTACATTACAAGTGTGGAAAATGACTAATTTCACACGAGTGGGAATATTGTAGCACGAGGCGTTAGCCGAGTGCGACAAACCCACGAGTGTAAGAAAGTCATTTTCACACGAGTACTGTACACTATTTTTCCTACGACCACAAATTATTCACCAAAAAATAAATAAATTAAAGTTTGTCTGTTCAGAAAAAATAAAAAACAATTGAGAACTTTGCAACACTAGGGTGATATTTACTTTGCAACACTAGTGTGATATATACTTTTCCTCACTGCTATATTATACTGTTTTGACAATATTTTTACATCGAAAATCACCTACCTAGAAGCATTATATAACTTTTATCATTTCGGAATTTAAAAGGCCCTCACTTAATAAAAATTGTATGGTTTTGTTAGGTAATAACGCTAATAGTTTAATACGGTTTTCGGCTATTATAAGTGTTTTTAAAAATTATCGATTCTTACATATTTTAGACACTCTTCTAAATAAAACGTACGTGGTGCATATCCAAAATATTCCGTTTTTTAAAAAATATCAGTAAATAAACTTACGGGACCGGGGAGTGAAAAGGGGTGCTGGGTGGGGTAAAATTGGTAAAACGAGTTAATGAAACTGAACATCACATATAAAATTAAGTAAAAATAACAGTTTTTCCTCATATTTTTAAGAAAAAATATAAAAAATATGAAAATTGTAAATGCATAACCTAAAGTCCTAAAGGTAAGGAAAAACGACTACCAAACGTCAGTTACCATGCAAAATATGGAAAGCATTTGGCAACGTCGGAAGGGTCTGATTCTATTTATGAATGGATAAAAGAAAGTGGATTCATAAAGTGTGTATTAGCCTTAGGTTTAATTAGGGATTTAAAAAGATTTAAGTAGTTGTTTGAGTACACGAAGAAAGAGAGGAAGGAATTTGATCTATAGGCTTTTTTTTCTCTGGCGCTTTAGGTCGAACGGTCAAGCGGCAAGGCTGCCTCTATAAAGTACGTGCTCAAAGGAAGAAGGGAGATTTTTAATTTGATCTACTTACCTGACAACACTGTGCCAGTCAGTGAAAGTTGTTTTTGTGGTTATGTCTATTTTTGTTTATGTTTTTATTTTTTCGTAAATTTTATTAAATATAAAATAAGATGATTTTCGCTAATTTGGGTTCTACCGTTTAAGGTAAATAAAAAGTTTTTTTACTGTCACTACAATAAATATGTCACTTGCAAAACCAAGAGCAGTTTTTAGAATGACATCATAATATGTATCACACCAGTGTTGTAAAGTACTTTGCAACACTAGTGCTGTAAAGTACTTTGCAACACTAGTGTGATATAACGCATTTTCTATGCATGAAATCAGTGTGCTATTTACTATTTTCACAAGTGGTCGTAGGAAAAGTAACTTTTTTAACACTTTGAAGCTTTTTCACACTTTGAATTAGTGTTTTGTTTCCATGCCTTCTCCAATTATCTTAAATATCAATTTATGCACGCGACATCAACCGAATCAAGCGGTCAAGTTACCTTTGATTTCATCATTATTTCTTTTTAGTTCGTGTGTCACTAGTTTTAAAATTTGACAGTTTGCAAATTTATTTATTAGAAATTATTGAAAAATAATAGTAATAATGTATTTGGATGACAAAGAAATTAAAAAGAAATTTATATTGTTTTAGTATTATTTCTACAATAAGTAAGTACATACAATTTTTTAAATATAAATCATCAGTGCATAGTTATGAAGAGGATAATTGTCTCTTAAAAAACAAGGAGGCTATGATTTTTGTTGCAATATAATGGCTGTGCTGCCAAAATTAAAATTAATAAGTTTAGATAAATATAATTAATAGTTTAAAAAACTAAAAAAACACGCTTTTATATGCAACCGAACTAAAAATTAAAAAATAATTTTTCATTAAAAAAATATTTTCACTTCATAGTAAAAGCGTGGGGTGCTTAATATATTAAATGTTATAGTTATTATATTTGCCAATATCTATGATGGAAAAGTTATGAAAAAATAGTAAAATGCACCCCACGCTTTTTACTATGAAGTGAAAATATTTTTTAATGAAAAATTATTTTTTAATTTTTAGTTCGGTTGCATATAAAAGCGTGTTTTTAGTTTTTTAAACTATTAATTATTTTTCATTTTTAGTTCGTTATATTGCACAAAATTCTTAATATAACAGTAAATTAGAACATACTAATTAATTAGGCAGCAAAAAGAAAATAACCAGCCCCCTATGAAATGACAATGGTAGCAAATTTTAAAATTTGCAAAAGATTGCAACTCACTAAAAATTTCTTCTTCATTAAGTAGCAAAGTTTCAAATTTTGCCAACAGATGGCACTCCAGGAAATGTTTGGACCGTTGTCAACACTTTGCAATCCACTAAAAAATTTCTTCCTCATTTAATAGCAAAGTTTGAAATTTTTCCAACAGATGGCATCCTAGGTGTTGTTTTTATAATATAATGGAATTTTTTTTCCTGGCGATTAAAAAAAAAGATAAAGGGATACTGTTTGCAGATTATTGCATTGTCATGGGTCCTTAATACGTGTGCAAAGTTTCAAAGAAATCGAATAGCTGGAAGTTGGTTAAAATTAGGCTCAAAGATTCCGTTACATAGGCAGCCAGATGGATAGATTGATAGATAGTTACAACCCAAGTTAATAAAAGCGTGTTAAAAACATGTATAAAATAGTATTTTGGGAAATTTTTATACGGTGGTGGAAAAAATATAGTTAGTTATACATGCATAAAGTGTTTTTTTACTCATGGGATTGCCGCACTCGCCTAACGACTCGTGCTGTCAAACTTTCCATTTGTATAAAAAAGTATCACTTTATGCACTTGCTACATAAATTACTATTTAAATTCGGTAAAAGAGCTATTTATATATAAAAAAGTTCACTTCAGCCCAGTTTCGTTTCCAGGGGTACCTAAACGAAGTTTTCTGACAAAAAAATGTACGTAACTGTAAGACAAACAATTTTGTTTGTCTCAAGGTTAATTTATATTTATAAGGTTGCGACATATCCTCAACTTTTAGGCGGTTCGAGGTCGGGAACGCAAGGAAGGGCACTTCTCAGAGAAAAGTTGGCAAGACTGGGTAAAATCAAAGCTGATGATCAATCCAGTGGCGTCTAGAATTTGCGGATTTCATTTTGCATTGTTTTGAAAGTGATATTTGTTGAAAGATGTAATTCTAAATGTTTTTATTTAAAGTAAAAGAATTTACAACTTAATAACAATTAAAAACTGTTGTGTAAACGGTTATTCTACTAATACAATAAACTGTTTATCTCCGGCACTGAACAACATGGCCGAAAAATGGGAGATGTGACGTCATAACACGTCAAAGCAATATGGCCGAATGTCGTGACCTTATATAGACCGACTTTGGTTTGTCTGTCAAAAAGATCTTCTAATTTCAATTTAATATTAAACTATTTTTTAAAGTTTACATTTGTATATTGTAATTATTTTACATGTTAACAAAGGTGGGGTTCTTTGATTGGCGATAATTATTTACACTTGGAAACTTCAAATATAGCTTCTGTGGTGTTCCACTATAAACAAAATTTTTCCTAATTTATGGCATTTTTTCCCACAAAAACCGGACATTCTGTTGTCCGGTTTGCTAAGATTTTTCCAACCGGACAGACATCAGAAAAACCGGACCTCTCTGGCAACCCTAAACAGCAAACAGCAATTTTTAAGTCTCTTAGTTTCTGAGAATACTAAGAAATACTTAGGCTTGCACAAACCCGAAAAAAAAGCGGAAAAGAAAATGGCGATAGGTACTTAAAAAATACCCAAATACCTGATTCGGAGTTAAATGTACAGTTCCATGATTAAGCTAAAAAAAAAACAGCAGAATGTCATATACTCTCAAAATAATATAAATCATATCGGTGGTTCCATTTAAAATTTTAAAAGTAGCAGTCATTTTCGGTTTAACCGAAAGTAATAGAAAACAAGTAAATGTAGTGGTATTCTTTTAAAAATTATCAGTTCTATCACTTGCAAGGGATCATGATGATTTGATCACGTGACAGATGCCGTTTGGAATATATAAAAACATTCAGACTAAAGTTAGCCACAGAGGTTTTAAAAAATGGTGTCAGTTTCACTTTTATTAGTTTGTCGCCTGATAATTTCTTTAAAAAATACCATTTATATAGATCAACCAATCCACAGTTATGTGAAATACCGATATACCACATTTTATTTTTCCATCTGAAAAGGTAGAAAAGTTATAGGGTAAACCACCTGTGAGAAACACCCAGTATAGGCGTAAGCCTTCATGAGCCGTCACAAAGATAAAAAAATAAAAATAAATATAAATGGAATTTTCTAATATACAGGGTGATCTTTTGAAGTCGGCACTATTGCTAACTTCTTTATTATTGAAGATACAAAGTCGGTTAAATTAGCAAAGTAGTGTTTTTCCACTGATAAACGTGCTGCCAACAAAAAGGAATTGAACATTGGGTTTTAGACTTATTGAAAAAAAAATTATTTTTTAAGCAATTTTTTAGCAATGGTGCCGACTTAAAAATGATCACCCTGTACGTAAATAGTGTGAACAACTAAACTCTGCTGTTAGCTCTCCAGTTATCTTTCTAATCGACGTATATCAGTCATTGTTGATGGTCAATCTTCAAGCTTTCACGAAATGAATGCTGGAGTGCCTCAGGGTTCAGTACTAGCACCAACTTTGTTTCTTCTTCACATCAACGATCTTCTTTCTTCCACAACCAATCCGATTCCTAGTTATGCTGACGATAGTACCTTCACTCCACTTTTCAGGTTCCCATGCCAATCTCTCAACCCGACTTTCAAAGCAAACGCAAGGAGATGCAGATATCTCTTTCACAGGATCTTAATTTAATATTGGATTGGGGCGCCAAAATCTGGTCCATTTTAATGCATCCAAAATATAATCATGTTCCTTGTCGCGAAAAAATCATCAAACACTCATTTTTTGCTTATGAGTGGCCAGGTTTTGCAAAGCGGAGACACATTTAACCTTGTGTGTTAACTGACATAAACACATTGTATCTATAGCCACGGCGGCTTCAAAAAGCTTGGATTTCTTTTCCGAGCCAAAAAGTATTTTTCTCCTTCCAATTTATACACTTTGTATGTGTCCCAAATTCGACCCTCTCTGAAATATTGTTCTCATGTCTGGGGAATGGCATCCCCTACAACCCTCAGCATTCTTGATGCCATTCAAAGAAGGGCTGTTCGTCTTATTAATGATCCTTTACTTACTCAAAGACTTCCTTCTCTTGCCCATCGTCGAGCTGTGGGAGATCTACCGCTCATCTATAGATTCTTTTACGGCTTCTGCTCCGACGAATTATCCAGTATAGTGCCTCCTCTTGCAGCTCCCAACTGAGAAACTCGTGGTGCCGCGCGTATGCATCCCTATACGGTTCAATTGGACAGGCCCCGAACTTCCCATTTCGTTCGTTCTTTTATCCCTAGAGTTTCTAGACTGTGGAACCTACTGCCAGCGGAGGTCTTTCCTTCCCCCAAATCTTCAAGTTTTTAAGTCCCGTGTTAACAAACTTCCTGTCACCCTGCTTAAGACACCCACGGTACTGTTAGTATTAAGGCTTTCAGCCTTCGTGGATTGTCCAAAGATAAAAAAACATCCTGTATAGGGGGTATGTAAGTTTTAATAATTTTTAATATTATAATGTCAAAGCTTAGACCTCGAACCGAACGGGCAAGGTCGTAAACGTGCTAAATCACCAAAAACCGAGCTCAACTTTGTATATAAACACAGTTACCTAAGAATACCGTGGAAGAAGTTAAGAAAAAAAAATAGAAAAACATTAGAGAAGAAGTGAGATAGTAGAAGTAGCAAGGGTAGTAGAGGCGAAGTCAAGATAATTCATGAAAAGTTAAGTTTTAGTTAAAACCCCGTACGGGGAGTGGGGGGTATGCCCGTACTAAATTAAGTTAGTCAAATAAGTTAAGTTAGTTTTTAAAAAATGCTAAGTTAGTTTTTATGGTCCACCGGTCTGATGGTTCCAGAAGATAGTTCCATTTGGTAGATTGGTCCAAGTGATGAAAAGTGGCCCTAATGTATTTCTAAATTATACGTCACAATATAAAGTGCAATATTGCCAGGTTGTAAGATAATAATATTATTAATGCTTTAGAAAATGCTCCCTACTCCTCTCTCACGGCCACCGCCCTTAAACAAAACAAAATTAAAACTGAACCTAATACACTTAAGATTTATCACCTTATGCGCCAGTTCGGAAATTAAAAATAGAAAATAAGGCCTAAGAAATTGATTAAGATTTTAAAAAACCAATCCTACACATCGGAAATTTACATTTAAAACGAAGTTCTTGTCTATAATCTGTTCATAAAAATTCATATGCCCGCGTTTAATGGGCTGTTAAAACAAACATAGGCAAAAGGGAATGGAATATATGGCCGATTTGACTTTTTAATCAAATAGATAATTTCTTTTTTTCGGTGGTTAGGAAATGATATATTTCAAATGAGATTCTTGGGATTTAATTTCTTACGGGCGAGTGACTGTTTTATTGCTGGGAAGAATAACTACTTATTTATTATACGAGTAGTAAACGGAAACATGTGAAAAATAAATTGTTTTGGCAAACATGGGACATTTTCTCAAGAAGTATATTTTTGACTGTTATAAGTGACTACCCAACTATGATTGGGGTTTAAATATGACTCAGAATTTTATTATCAGAATCAAAAGACCCGCAATTTTGACAATTTTTAAAATTTACCTAGTATTTAGGCGAATTCATGTGCCTGCGTGTATAATGGGCTGTTAAAACAAACTTAGGCAAAAGGGAATGGAATATATGGCCGATTTGACTTTTTAATCAAATAGATAATTTCTTATTTTCGGTGGTTAGGAAATGATATATTTCAAATGAGATTTTTGGGATTTAATTTCTTACGGGCGAGTGACCCATATAACATTTTTTGCCGGCGTTGTACATTTAATTTACTGGCATTGCCAACACTCTTTAATGGCAAGGCATTGGCAAAAAGGTATCAAAAAGACGCGAAAGTGGGCAATTGGCCGTTATTAGGCCACGTGTTGCAGATAAAGTGATGGCATCCGTTATTAATAAGTTATTGGCAAAAAATGCGTTTAAGATGATTGCATCCATCATTAATAAGTTATTGGCAAAAAGATAACAAAAAGACACGAAAATGGGCAAATGCAGATACTCGCAAGCAGCAAGCTGACGTCTTATTGACGAAAATTGTCGCATATACTTTTTTAAAAGCTAAAATGATGCGATATTTTATTTGAAAACTAAAATAGGAAAAAACTCCTTACTGCATGCAATTTCCTTGCCAATGCAAAGTACCATCTCTCGGAACACTGTCCAACTTGGAGATGCAGATTTTTACACTAGCCGAAGATATTTCTTTCAAAGCTAAGTGAGATCACCTACCGCAGACCGCTCTCGAATTATTTTTGTCTAATGGGTACGGTTTAGACGATAAAAAGCGAAGATATTGCAGAAACGTAGTAGTTTATTGTCCATTACGCCATCTATCGGTATGAAAAAAACTATTAAATATATATAATATTTTTTATTAACACGTCTTTAAAACTTTTAATAAAGTTTTAAACAAAATGTTTACAGCTCCTAACAGTCTACTTGAATATCTTACCTTCTCGACTAGCCATCACCAATTAATCACACAACACACACTTATTAGGTAGTGAATACATTTAATTATGTCTATTAAAAAATTCTTTTCTTTAAAAAAGAAACTAAAAAGCTAGAAAACCACGTAGAAAATAAATGCACAAAGCGGTCATCTTCGGTCGAAATTAACGTAGCTAATTTTACCATCATTTTATTTTTATTCGCTCCAAAATACACAATAAACATTTTGTTTGGCCTAATTTTTATTTGCATGATTTTTAACAATAAACTGTTATGAAAAGGCCATTTTTTTAAATTATGTAAAAAAACATAAAATAATGTTGTTTAGCTGCCATTATAAATAAAACAGATCAAAAAAATTGCTTTAATGTTAGTTAAATACCAATTTTAATAATATGGTTTAAAAAGTATGAATATGCGTTGAAGGTTTGCCTTCAAAAATCCAATATTTATTTGCCTGCAACAAAACGCGTGCTTTATTTAATCAGGATTGGTATGCCGCCATTTTTGTATGCTTGCCGGCAATTCGCCGTTTATTTAGGGTTGACTTTTTAATGCGTATAAGATGTTGGCATAATATTGTCACCAATTGCCAATGCTTTACCATCAATGCCAATATGAAAAATGTACATTGCCGGCAAATAGTGTTTGCTGGGGACTGTTTTATTGCTAGGAAGAATGGATTTACTTATTTATTAAAACGATTTTGGCTCGTTTTGGTATTCCTTTGGTAGGTAACAATTGGTATATTTCACGTCATAACCGTGACGTCTTTGTATGTTAGCATCCGAATTCGTTTGGTACATTTTTGGTAGGTAAATAGAAAAAGAATCGTATATTTTATACCAAACAGTTTATTGTTTTTTTCTAAACATTCTCGAGAATGTTTTATAGCAAATATTAAGAAATATTTTTGTGTTTGCAAAGGTCATCAGTTTTTCGGAAATTAATATTTTAATACTTTTGTTTACAAATTATATCAGTATAACAGATTTTACCCCGTTAGCAGAGAACGGTTCCAGTTCGAATCGCGTTTCAATACTATAAATTTGCATTGGAACGCGCTGTCAGTTCAGGATTGCTTTCCAGTGACGAAAATTTTTGTGCGTCAGGCTCCAGGGCTTGAAGCTCTTGAATTGCTCTAAAGTTAGTCACTGGAACGCATCCTTAGACAAGGAAAGAGAGATACTTTAAGAAATTTTAAAATTTCGTTGTTTTCAACCTTTCTTGGCTTCATAATAATAATCTCTTTTCAATATCTAATTCCATTTTAAATAAATAATTTTAAAAAATCCATCCTTAACCATAAAAAACACGTTTGAAGCACAAAATCCAAAAGAGAGGTGCATGAGGGGCAAGGAGAAAGAAAAACGGAGTAGCTTAGGTGCATAACACTTTCCGTCACTGGAACGCCATAAAGTAGAACGAAATGCTCCTGAGCTACTCGGGAGCGCTCTATTTGAGTCACTGGAAAGCCACTCAGTATAGACACATTCGCACTTACTCGCGAGTCTCCTTTCAATTCAGTAGGCTCGAAGCTGGAAGGTCTTACTGACAGTGTGTATGCCCATTTAGACTATTAAAACAAAGATATCTAAAACCACTGAATCTAACTTAATTTATATGACGTAATGTCAGAAGTATATGTATTAGAAATTATTATGTAATCATTAGAGAAAAGAAACCCTTGAAACGGCCTCATAATAGTCGCAACATTCCCCATCGCAGTGTTTAAAAGCGATTAGCGGACAGTAACTAAAAAGAAGCACGTGACTTCAGGAAACATCGCATTAACTTTCAATGTATCCATCGAGCTTGTGCACTGTGGTCTTCGTGCCTTCCCGTGTGTTGTGGATTAGTCACACTCGAACTGACGAATATGCTCCCTTTCGCTCCGTTGCTCTATTTATTTTGTGTTAGATCACACCTCTGGCTTCGGGCGAAAATTTATTGGGGGTGAAGTGCGTGAGAACTTTCTTTGATTGACTCGGATCACTCAATCATATCAAGTATATAGTCTCTTGTTTTCAGAACTATGTCGTGTCGCCAGCGATAATGAGGGGACCAGTGGGAGCTTAAGGCATATTTTTCTTAATTTTTCTGTCTTACAGCTGCTAACAAGCTTGTCTAACAGCTGACGTCATTAAAATGTGAATCGAAAAAATAAAGACGCTTACCGCCAATGACAAATGACATTAAAAATAATAATAATATAACCTAAAAATGGCGAACTCCCGTTTAAAAACAAAAATGCACAATACTTTTAATAAGATTGCAATTAAATTAATCCTTCACATGGTTTCTCAATCATATTATTGTTATTGTTATTAGTATACATTTTTAGTGAATTTTGTTTGACTTTTAACTTCAAATTCGGCTATATTTACCCCTCTTTGTCTTTTTAACCTGTTAGACAGTGGTTAGACATCACCCGAGGCTGCTAACAATCCGCTGCTGTAAGACTGACGTCATTGATTTGTCAAAAAAATGAAAGTGCTTACAGCTGCTGTAAGCAGCTAACAAAGAAAAATATCCCTTAAGAATTTTTTGACAGACTTCCCCCACTCTTTTGTCGCCAGCGACAGCCTCTTGAGTTGAATTTTTAAAAACGTGTCGCCAGCGATTTAAAAAGCAAAAAAAAAGGTCAACATCTTAAAAAATAACCATATTTACTTTCTTGCTACTAAAACATGTCATAATGCATAAACTACTACCAAAAAGCGATTAATAGTCCTTTTCACTTACAGACTCTACTTCACAACCATGGCTCTTACAATAGTATATTACATTACAAGTGTGGAAAATGACTAATTTTACACGAGTGGGAATATTGTAGCACGAGGCGTTAGCCGAGTGCGACAAACTCACAAGTGTAAGAAAGTCATTTGCACACGAGTACTGTACACTATTTTTCCTACGACCACAAATTATTCACCAAAAAAAAAGTAAATTAAAGTTTGTCTGTTCAGAAAAAAAAAACAATTGGGAACTTTGCAACACTAGGGTGATATTTACTTTGCAACACTAGTGTGATATATACTTTTCCTCACTGCTATATTATACTGTTTTGACAATATTTTTACATCGAAAATCACCTACCTAGAAGCATTATATAACTTTTATCATTTTGGAATTTAAAAGGCCATCACTTAATAAAAATTGTATGGTTTTGTTAGGTAATAACGCTAATAGTTTAATACGGTTTTCTGCTATTATAAGGGTTTTTTAAAAATTATCGATTCTTACATATTTTAGACACTCTTCTAAATAAAACGTAAGTGGTGCATATCCAAAATATTCCGTTTTTTAAAAAATATCAGTAAATAAACTTACGGGACCGGGGAGTGAAAAGGGGTGCTGGGTGGGGTAAAATTGGTAAAACGAGTTAATGAAACTGAACATCACATGTAAAATTAAGTAAAAATAACAGTTTTTTCCTCATATTTTTAAGAAAAAATATAAAAAATATGAAAATTGTAAATGCATAACGAAAAGTCCTTAAAGTAAGGAAAAAACGACTACCAAACGTCAGTTACCATGCAAAATATGGAAAGCATTTGGCAACGTCGGAAGGGTCTGATTCTATTTATGAATGGATAAAAGAAAGTGGATTCATAAAGTGTGTATTAGCCTTAGGTTTAATAAGAGATAAAAAAAGATTTAACTAGTTGTTTGAGTACACGAAGAAAGAGAGGAAGGAATTTGATCTATAGACTTTTTTTTCTCTGGCGCTTTAGGTCGAACGGTCAAGCGGCAAGGCTGCCTCTATAAGTACGTGCTCAAAGGTAGAAGGGAGATTTTAAATTTGATCTACTTACCTGACAACTGACAGCACTGTGCCAGTCAGTGAAAGTTGTTTTTGTGGTTATGTCTATTTTTGTTTGTGTTTTTATTTTTTCGTAAATTTTAATAAATATAAAATAAGATGATTTTCGCTAAATTGGGTTCTACCGTTTAAGGTAAATAAAAAGTTTTTTTTTACTGTCACTACAATAAATATGTCACTTGCAAAACCAATTGAAGTTTTTAGAATGACATCATAATATGTATCACACCAGTGTTGTAAAGTACTTTGCAACACTAGTGCTGTAAAGTACTTTGCAACACTAGTGTGATATAACGCATTTTCTAAAAATTTTTAACCTCTCTGGGGGGAGGGGGTATTCACCCCTTAACCCTTCCCCCTTATCTACTCCAATGATTTTTAACGATTATTTTCGACCACCTGGTATTTATTAATTATTAAAATATCAATACAGTCTACTAAAAATGTGTTTCTATACAAAAAATCTAGCTCCAATAATTCCTATTAAAGGCTTTTGTTAAAAAAGATTGATCATAAAAAATGTAATGACTTGCAAACGTTATTTTTGACATAAAATTTAAAATTTAACCTTAACTGGCATAAACACATTGTATCTATAGCCACGGCAGCTTCAAAAAAGCTTGGATTTCTCTTTCGAGCCAAAAGTATTTTCCCCTTCTAATTTATACACTTTATATGTGTCCCAAATCCGACCTCCCTTGGAATATTGTTCCCATATCTGGGGCATGGCGTCCCCCACAACCCTAAGCATTCTTGATTCTATTCAAAAAAGCTATTCGTCTCATTAATGATCCTTCACTTACAGAAAGGCTTCCCTCTCTTGCACATCGTCGGGCTGTGGGGGATTTATCGCTTTTTATAGGTACTTCCATGGCTTCTGCTCTGAAGAATTGTCCAGTGTAGTTCCTCCACTTACGGTTCCCAACAGGAAACTCGTGGTTTCGCGCGTATGCATCCCTATACGGTCCAACTGGACAGGCCCCGAACTTCCCACTTTATTCGTTCTTTTATCCCTAGAGTTTCTAGGTTGTAGAGCCTGCTGTCCGCGGAGGTCTTTCCTTTCCCCCAAATCTTCAAGTATTTAAGTCCCGTGTCAACAAACTCCCTCTTACCTCGCTTAAGACACCCACGGTACGTTAGTATTTAGGCTTTAAGCCTTCGTGGTTTGTCCAAAGATTAAAAAAAAATAAGTAAAAATGACTAGACCTTATGCCTTGCCAATAAAATGGACAATATTTAACTCTCTCTCGTTTACATACACGTACTATTTTCATTAAATAAAATCAAGGCAATCATCCGCCTATATTTACTTTTATAACGAGCTCGTCAAAATCAAAAACCAATTAAGGATTCTTTTGAGCCAAATAGGCCTTGTAACATAATTCATAAAAACTACCAGGTAACGCCCAGGTCTGCGAGCAAAGGAGCCGCTGCTCACATGATCCCCGGGCTAATAACCAATAAATTTTATTTAAAAAAGAAAAACAGTTGTTCTCAGCATGATTTGCGGCACGCCGCTGTTTTTGGGCGGATGCTTTTTTCTGATATAGGGTCAATTAAGAGCAATGAAACAGTTATTATTTTTGAATATTCTACTTATACAGGGTGTTATTTAATAAGTGTCCGATATTTCAGAGAGTGATTTTTCAAAGTATTTTTAAGGTAAAAGTTCCTATGAACGTGTGGTCTAAGATGCTTCGCTTTCAAGATACAGGGTGTCAAAGTTTTATTTTTATTTATGTTTTTTCTGCATAATTTCCTAAATAATGCCAATTTCCGAATGAAAATTGGTACCTGGGGGTTTTTGACATGAGAAATTTGAATTTGTTCTTAATTTAGCTCTTACTTGTAGAGGGCGCTAGCCACATGTATATTATCACTTTCAAAGGCTCATGACTTTTTGTACAACCCTGTATTTACATTTTTGTTAAAGAAATGGATTCCTTAGTCATTTTTACGTAAAAAAGATACTCTTATTAGATGACGCTAGGAGCAACCGTTTTCGAAATATTTTAGTTTAAAATAATCGATGCATACGCTTAGTAATAAATATGCTAAGTAAAGACCGCTACTTGATAAAACCGTCATTTTCGGCGGTCTTTACTTAGCATATTTATTACTAAGCGTATGCATCGATTATTTTAAACTAAAATATTTCGAAAACGGTTGCTCTAGCGTCATCTAATAAGAGTACCTTTACGTAAAAATGACTAAGGAATCCATTTCTTTTAACAAAAATGTAAATACGGGGTTGTACAAAAAGTCATGAGCCTTGAAAGTGAGAATATACATGTGGCTGGCGCCTCTACAAGTAGAGCTAAATTAAGAACAAATTCAAGTTTCTCATGTCAAAAACCCCAGGTACCAATTTTCGTTCGGAAATCGGCATTATTTAGGAAATTATGCGAAAAAAACATGAAATGAAATGAAACTTTGACACCCTATGCTGAGAAGCGACATCTTGACCACACGTTCATAAGACTTTTACCTTAAAAATACTTCAGAAATCACTTCTCTGAAATATCGGACATATAAATAACACCCACCTTATAGATTGTCCGTTAATTAATGGTACACAGAAAAACTACAGATTTCTTATACACTTCGGCTTTCTAAGACCGTATAAATTTTTCTAAATTTACATTATATTATTAATTTTTATTTATTTTATATATATATATATATATATATATATATATATATATATATATATATATATATATATATATATATATATATATATA
>JACEGR010004258.1:0-90028 GCA_014170235.1 Listronotus bonariensis
TGTATGAATAAACCTTTATCCAGATTTTCCACGGACAAAGCCTTATGCTTATGAGCGGAATCGCTCATATGACCAAAACGAAAGAACTGGCGAATTAACTTAGTATCAGAGCCATAAAACAAAGATATAGACATAAATATACTTTTGCTTTCTTCCGGAATTGGTTCGTCTCTCGGTGTCTGTTATCTTGATTGTTGTTTTGTCTTCGAAGTATATAACAGGGATCCAAGTTTCAATGACGATAACAAATTAGCAAAAATAGTAATTTTCTTCTTATCCTTAAACCTTGCAGAAAGGCTGAAAGCCCAAATACTAACGTACCGTGGGTGTTTTAAGCGAAGTAAAAGGAAATTTGTTAACACGGGCCATAAAGATTTGGAGGAGAAGGAAAGACCTCCGCAAGGAGCAGGTTCCACAATCTAGAAACTTAAGGGATAAAAGAACAAATAAAGTGTAAAGTTCAAGGCCTGTCCAGTTGGACCATATAGGGATGCATACGTGCGGCACCACGAGTAACTTTGGAACTGCAAGTGGAGGAACTATATTAATATTGTTTATAGCGAATACTAGTCCCTATTGGGATTAAATGCACCTTTCAAAGAACTAAAAAATACTCTTTAGTCCTGAAAGAAGAATAATATAATATATTTGTTAAATTTTTTGTTTACCTTTTAAACTAAGGGATGGATCTCCAAGTAAACCTTTGTAAGAAAACAGGTAGTAATATACGTTAACATACTTAGATATTAAGTTTACTGTTTCTCTAATGGGCCTGTTGAGCTGGTCCACAGTGATAAACTAAAAAAACTTTTTGATATACTTACATGTTGCAAAAAAAAATGGTTTAATACAAGCGATGTGATGATTGCCAAACAAGAAACAAGGAGTTAAAAAAATATATTTAATTAACCAGAACTAACCAATGTGACAGAAATACTCTTATTTTATGAATTAAGTAAAATTTTAATTTTGCCGAATACATGAAATTAGCGATTACACAAATTCGGCGTAACATATATGTATAAAATTTTCGACACCACTCCTTGACATCATCATGATAGCGGACCCAGTAAAATTTCTCTTAAACTTTTTCAAAATGTATATTAATGAAATTGTATTAAAATTTTGTTTATTAAGAAACGTGACGTCGATGGTTTATTACAATTTTATCACGAAGGTAACTTTCTTTAAGCTGTTTTTATTTTTACAGTTTAAAAGATTTTTTGCACGCGCGCTTGTCTGTTTTCAAACCTTGCTGCAATATTTCTTTTATGCAAGAAGAATATGAAATGCGATATTTTTTTTTGCAACAACCTTGCAATTTTGGTAATTATTTTGTTAATTTTTAAAATGACATCCAAAAAATATTATTAGACAGATAAGTTAACCTAGAAGAGCGTCGAGTGTTGGTAAAAAGTATTTAAAAATACCAACCGAAAAATTCATTTGTGCATTTATTTTATTTTTAAGAATTTAACAAAAAAAAAAATGTTTTTAAAATCGGAAAAGTTGGTACACCTTACTGCAAAATAAATTGCAGCAAAAAATGTTGTACACTTTGAAAATTTTCTTGCATAACTCTCGCTGCAATTTTTCTTGCATGCAATTGTTTTATTTTATTTCGTGGAATAATAAGATTACAAAAAAACTATTACGTATTGAAATAAATACTAAAACTTACCAAAGCCTTCGACAGAACAAGTTCCCGAGAAATTTGATGTTAGGCATTTTTATGGTAAAACTGGTCAAAATAAAGGATAATAGGAAAAAGAAAATTTTAAGGAGATATCCTGAAGATAGATAACAAAGTAATTGTTTTCGAAGGACACTAATTAACTATCTTTAATACTCTGCATTTTGAAAAAAATAAAATAATTTAAATTAGACACTTGGTACTAATAACAAACTATTTTTTTATGTAGAATCTAAAACTGTCAAAAAATATAGGGTGTTCCATTTAGGAAAATACAACTTTGATACGTCACACTTTTTTGAGACACCCTGTATAGGCTAAAATAATTTTCTACCGTGGCCTTATACGACCTCTATGTGTTCCTTTATTGACTTTTTTAAAAACCTTCTGGTTATGCAGCTACAGACTGTGTCAAAAATAGTGGGCCACCCTGTATTATTAAATAAATTTTACCCTAATTAGATTGTCGTTTTGAATAAGAATTGGCAGAAGTCCAAAAAAGTGTTTTCTTATCTCAGCACCTGCCAGTACTCTCTTTAAAACATTTCGTGTTAGTTGGTAAGGAGGCAGTCTGGAAAGATCCAACTCTGTACTGCAATAGGACTGGTTTAACCAGGTCTTAAAATAATAAAAAAAATTAATTAAATTTTGGCTCCTTATTGCGTAAAAAGGGTTCACTCCCTCAGTTTTAAAAACATGTTATATATGTCACAGGCAAATGGTTATTTTAAGTAAATGACTTCTGCCTAGGCAAATGGTGTTTGAGCTAATTGATTCCATTTGCCTAAGCAATTTTGAGGCAAATGAAAATAGAAATATTTGTAATGGGACGTCCATTCATTACGTTTTTTTTTTAACAAAATTTTGACCTTTCTTCCCTCCTAGTGATACTTGGTGAGGTTTTAAACTAACCCCTCTCCCCATTCCTTATTATGTGTATTTTTTGGTACAAAATATATATTTTTATATACTTTAATTATTTTTTACAATATTATCTGAAAGTAAAAGTAAGTTTAATCTTATTTTATTCTATAAAATAAAGACTCGTTATAAAAGTATTTAGCTGGACATTAAAATTGCAAGCTTTTTAACAAAAAAATAAATTCATGTGATATCTTCCCTTCACCTTCTCCCCCTCCCTGTTCAAGCCTCACGTGATTTATGGACGCCCCTAATAAAAAAATTGCTCCAATTTCTTTTATGAATATTTATTACAAAAGAGGTAAGTAAAAATAAAAAACAAACATATAAATAAAATACAAAATTCAAACAAACAAACGATATACGAAATAAAAAAAACATTCTAAACGTACCTATATACATTAATTAAAATGTAACACAACATATATTTATAACAACAAACAACGCCTAATATGTTTATTAAATATATCACAATGATTTGAATAAAGAGGACAAAGGCAAATGCATTTACCTAGGTAAATGACTTTTAAACTGAAATTATTTTCATGAAGTCATTTGCCCAGGCAGAAGGTATTGGCCTAGGCAAAAGCCATTTGCATAAAATAACCATGTGCCTGCGACATATATACTAGGTTCTAATAGGCGCCAATGCCACAGTCATGTTCAGAATAAAATGCTAATTACAAAGATCCATAATGCCAGTTTAAATTTTGGTCAAAATTTTTTAATTCTAAAAAAAATGTTTTGTTCAAATAAGTTTTAATTCAATTTTTTTACTATTTTTCAAACAAAAACGATTCCTTGACATTTGAATAATTATCAAGGTATAACCATTTTAACAATTAAAAATAAGCAATTAGGTCCAACTTTCACATTTAAATAATGATCGAATCGATCAATCGAAAATATTTAAAAATTGACATGGTTTATTTTTTATAAAATCATTAAATCTTTTGTGACAATTGTAAAGTAAGCGATTTGACAATTTTTTATTTTCTAGATATTTTTAAATTTCTTAATAAAGTAAATTTTCTTGTTTTTAATACCCAAAATCCTTTGCACTTTTCCTGTAGATATATATATATATATTTATATATTAAACTGCTGCTCAATTCAACTGCAACTGGAAATTTTTTTGGTAAATTTCAAATCATTATTACTCTTAAATAAAATGCAATAGCAAAATGCGGCTTTTACCGTTTTGTAGGATAACTTTTTGGAAAAAATGGCAATTTCACTTTGTGTAAATTTTCTTTTGTTTTTATTCTACAGGGTGTAATAGAAAAGTCCGTTTTTACAAAAACTTTGTCAAGAGCGACATTCTACAAAAAAATTGTTTTTAATTTTTAATTATATAGTGTTATTCAGTAGACCATTTTGAAAAAACAAGTTTGTCAGATTTTAGATATCTGCCCCATTTTTCATATTATAAGTTTTTTTCAAAAAATTGATTTTTTTCATATTGTACTCCCTGTATTTAACAGTTCATCACAGCGATTAATTTTTTAGATAATTTTAAATGTACGTAAGTACCCTTTTAAAACTGTATTAGAATTTTATTTCTAAAAGAATTATTAACGCTTCAGTAGCGTCGTAAATGTAACTAAATTGTATTTTGGTAAAATTTCAATTCCCAAAGATTCTGTGAGCACCACATATTCTGTATTTAAGATTTTAATTGTTTCTCTACAATTTTTAGAAACTACGGACATTTATCTCGGGACGGTTTTTTACTTTTTTAAAAAGTCATCAGTGGCGTAGATATAATTTTTTCTTCTGAATGCTCTTTTTACTTACCAGAGGATTATTGCATGGAAGTAATAATTTGTAATTCGGGTTATTTTAGGGCATTTATCGATTAGGTTAGAACAAACGTTAACATTTTTTTAAATCTTTGTAATTTTAGAAAAAATATACAGGGTGTTTCAAAAATTAAAGCTTCCACATTTGTATTTTTTTTTAATGAAAAGCAGGGTGTGAATCCTTAGATTATTTTACGAAGAAAGTTCAAAAAATTTATGTTCTGACTGTCCTAAATTTTGAGATACAGGGTGTGAAACAGCCACTACACATTAGGGATCATTTTTAAAAGTAAAATATTTTTATCTTTCTTTCAGTACAAATTTTAATAAAATTTGGTACATAGCCACTACACATTGGGGGGCATTTTTTAAAGTAAAATATTTTTTTTCTTAGTGGCGTTCGAGCGGGATTTAAATTAAATATTTTTTAAAGAAAATCATAGTACGCCACTGCTTTTTTAAAACAAAAATTATTCTTACAATTTCCATTTACTTTTAAGCAAATTTATTATTATGTTATTCTTTTGACCGACGAATTTGGTATGCTACCTTTGTATTTTCATTTGCTTGAAAAATAAATAAATTTGTTTTGTCTGTTTATCTGATGTAATGAACCGCTTGTAAAGCTTTAATTAGATTGACTTTATTAGGTCCAGTGGCGTCTCTAAAGGCACCACTACCAATATTATTGAAAAAAATTATTAATTTTGACAATATGTGAACATGCCGAGAAATGCTTCATATTTTATTAAGTAAAAACTATTCGTCGAGCAAAAGAATATCGTGATATCAAATTTGCTTAAAAGTAAATGGAAATTATAAGAATAATTTTTGTTTCAAAAAAGCAGTGGCGTACATTGATTTTCTTTAAAAATATTTAATTAAAATCCCGCTCGAACGCCACTGAAAAAAATATATTTTACTTTAAAAAATGCCCCCTAATGTGTAGTGGCTATGTACCAAATTTTATTAAAATTTGTAGAGTGGTATCACAGTTATTATAAAAAAGATATATATTTTTTTAAGTTTCACACCCTGTATCTCAAAAGTTAGGACCATCAGAACATAAGTTTATTTAAACTTTCTTCGTAAAATCATCTAAGGATTCACACCCTGCTTTTCATTAAAAAAAAATATAAATGTGGAAGCTTTAATTTTTGAAACACCCTGTATATTTTTTTCTAAAATTACTAAGATTTAAAAAATGTTAACGTTTGTTCTAAGCTAATCGATAAATGCCCTAAAATAACCCGAATTACAAATTATTACTTCCATGCAATAATCCTCTGGTAAGTAAAAAGAGCATTTAGAAGAAAAATTATATCTACGCCAGTGATGACTTTTTTAAAAAAGTAAAAAACCGTCCCGAGATAAATGTCCGTAGTTTCTAAAAATTGTAGAGAAACAATTAAAATCTTAAATACAGAATATGTGGTGCTCACAGAAACTTTGGGAATTGAAATTTTACCAAAATACAATTTAGTTACATTTGCGACGCTACTGAAGCGTTAATAATTCTTTTAGAAATAAAATTCTAATACAGTTTTAAAAGGGTACTTATGTACATTTAAAATTATCTAAAAAAATTAATCGCTGTGATGAACTGTTAAATACAGGGAGTACAATATGAAAAAAATCAATTTTTTGAAAAAACTTATAATATGAAAAATGGGGCAGATATCAAAAATCTGACAAACTTGTTTTTTCAAAATGGTCTACTGAATAACACTATATAATTAAAAATTAAAAACAATTTTTTTGTAGAATGTCGCTCTTGACAAAGTTTTTGTAAAAAACGGACTTTTCTATTACACCCTATAGAATAAAAACAAAAGAAAATTTACACAAAGTGAAATTGCCATTTTTTTCCAAAAAGTTATCCTACAAAACGGTAAAAGCCGCATTTTGCTATTGCATTTTATTTAAGAGTAATAATGATTTGAAATTTACCAAAAAATTTCCAGTTGCAGTTGAATTGAGCAGCAGTTTATATATATATATATATATATATATATATATATATATATATATATATATTGTGACAACGTATTTTTCTTTAGCCAAATACGTCGCCTGGGGTGCGTAACTCGGATGGGGTATTGGGCACTTTAAACTCACAGTATAATATTGTCAGCATCCCCCTTTCTCCCCTTAAACTCTTTGGACAATGGGAACACCCAGTATTTCTTCGAAGTCAGGATTCTACTCCCCGTCTTAAAATTTTGTTCTCTTTTAAATATTAAATTTTTCAGTATCTGTTTTGCATTTCTAGGTAACTCGCTTGTTTAATGTTTTTGTTTTATTATTATAAGAGTAACCTAGAAAATTGTTTGATTTCTACTTTTTAAACCTTGACACTTCACGTATTGTTTTATGTACCAAATTTCCCAATGTTAAAGTAACCCAATTAAAATTTAAATTTCCCAAAAATGTATATTTTTAAAATCCCCAAAATGTATACTTTTTTATATACTAGGTGTTCACATATGCCCCTTCCCTGAAAGCGTTGGACCCACAACGCTATTAGAAATAAGCCAAATTTACTTTAACTCCTTTAAAAAAAATTAGTAATATTACCAAAATCGATAGTTCCATATAGCTTACAAATATTTAAAAATCTAACAATATTTTACCTATTATGTAAATTACCGTAAATAACCTTAACTTTTAGAAGTTTTTAAAAATATGAAAAAAAGTTTTATCTAAAATTTTTTCAATAAATGTAAACAAAAAAATGAACAAATAGCCCTTAATTCAAAAAATAATTAATTAACTTGACTTTTTTTTCTAAAAAATAAAAGATTTGTCATTGATTATAAGAAAAAGGTTAAATTTTTTTCATTGTTAACTGAATAATTTCTAAATTTGGGATTTTCTCCAAGTAGTTTTATTTAAATATAGTTGTAACGGTTAAGATTATTTTTAGAGAAAAGTGGCCTAAATTTTATACCTCCCATATTGAACACTTTAAATGCATAGTGTTATTGTGCTACATAATATGTACTAAACAAAACATCTGACTTGGTAAATAAAAATGTTTATTTGAAACTAGCTAGCTCTGCATTATTAGATATGGTCTTGACCTTTCTCGGATATTATATATCATCAAAACAATGACCCTTTCATCACTTAATATACATATACACAAATAAATATATTTCCATATTCTTCTTTATCACCTCTGGCTAACACCATTTAGCCATATTTGAAAACTGAAGATATACCTTTATCTTCCTTTTCTTGTAGCTACGCTGCTACCTCCTTGCAGCTACGCTACGCAACATATTTTTTCCCCCATCTTTGTCCTTTCACACACATTTCTTCTCCGGGGAACGGGACGCCTTACCATATATATGGTATTTTCTTCCAAAAATAAACTGAGGGGTAGGAAGGGCGTACCATAAGCGACTTTTCCTATTGCTTCACAAAGGGCACTGGAACTGGGGTGGGCTGGCTTACCATAACCGACGTTTCACACAGGTCACTGGGAACGGGGGCACCTCCACCATATGTGACGTGTAACTTTGGATTTACATATAAGGCTACTTTACGTCACTGGGCAAATGTACCACTACTCCTCCTCCACTTACGGTTCCCAACAGAGAAACTCGTGGTTCCGCGAGTATGCATCCCTATACGGTCCAACTGAACAGGCCCCGAACTACCCACTTTGTTCGTTCTTTTATCCCTAGAGTTTCTAGGTTGTGGAACCTGCTGCCCGCGGAGGTCTTTCCTTCCCCCAAATCTTCAAGTATTTAAGTCCCGTGTCAACAAACTCCCTCTTACCTCGCTTAAGACACCCACGGTACGTTAGTATTTAGGCTTTTAGCCTTCGTGGTTTGTCCAAAGATAAAAAAAAAAAAAAAAAAATGTACCATATGGAACTATCTTGTTGGGACCATGAGACCGGTGGACCATCAAAACTAACTTTGCATTTTATAAAAACTAACTTAACTTATTTGACTAAATAAATTTAGTACGGGCATATCCTAGGGATAGCCCGTACGAGGACTTAACTTTAACTTTAACTTTATGCTTGACTTTACTAACTGCTTGTTATCTGATAAACAATCAATCCCCGTCTTAAAATTTTGTTCTCTTTAAATATTAAATTTTTCAGTATTTGTTTTGCATTTCAGGGCTACTCGCTTGTTCAATGTTTTTGTTTTATTATTATAAGAGTAACCTAGAAAATTGTTTGATTCATACTTTTAAACCTTGACACTTCACGTATTGTTTTATGTACCAAATTTCCCAATGTTAAGTAACCCAATTATATTTAAATTTCCCAAAAATGTATATTTTTAAAATTCCCAAATTGTAAACTTTTTTATACTAGGTGTTCACAGTATAAAGTTGAAAAATATCTGACCGGACTCCTTATATAAGAGAAATGTAAGTTCTGCATAATAAATTATTCTAAAATTAAATATTTATATACTCTTAACTTACGTGTATGTATATGAGGTCCGGGAAAAAGTACTTTTTATATTATTTTATAAAAGTCACATTTTAGTAACTGTTAACAGAGATGTCAAATTTTTTCCCGTCACGGAAAAAAATACATTTGGTCAAATTTTTCATATCATATAGGTATTTTTTAAATGTTAAAGTTGGGCCTGATTGCCCATTTTTAATTGTTAAAATAATTACGACTTAATAAATATTAATTTTTGAAAAAATGTGTATTCGTTTTTGGCTGGAAAAATTAAATAAAATTTTTGCAACTACAATTAATTTTTTTGTTATTGTTATTTTTATTTTTTTTTAAATAGCACATTTTCTCAAACATAATAGACTTCTTTTTCAAATCAGTCATCATGCCTATTGCAACCAAAACGGGACAACCAGTAGTGTTTAGTGTGTTTTAGCTAATTAACTACTAATCAAAACCTACCAATAACGGGTTGAAATACAGCTCCCTCATTTGAGGTAAATCCGATAATCATAGGTACTTTATTAAAATTTCCATCTGAAAGTTGCTGGTGGCTTCTACCGGTAAAAACAGCACCAGCATGGGGCGGTTCCTGAGCTACAGTGAATGGCAAACCCGCTAAAATATTGTCAGCAACATAGGCCTAAAAGTAGAAATATCCGTAACATTTTTTTAAAAATTTTAAATAAAATATCTATTTGGATCTTCTTTAAAATGTACACTTTGTCCAGTCGCGGCTATTGTCAAAATTCCATTAGAACAGTACCGGGTGTCCCTAGCAGGTAGCTCACCCCTACAACTTTTTAATATTTTAAAATGGTAAAATAAAGTTTGGTACTCAAGGTAGGTAAGCACATAAATATGCACCTTCGGTTTATTCGTGCCGACCCTAACGTTCTGCCCACTGCGTTGGCAACTTTTTGACGTCTAACCTCTATTTTTTTTAATTTTAAATTTTCATTTCAAAATGCCACGAATACGATAAAACGACAAATTTTGGATCAAGTAGTCAAAGAAAACAAATGTGACACTATTTTGTTTTGTACAACCTTTGCAGATTCGTCTTAAGTTTGCAAAATCGTATTTATCGTCTTGAGTCAGTTGTTTTAAAATGTATCGAGGAAGGCTTACTATAATAGCTAAAAAGAGTATTTTTACCAACAAACTGTTTTTTTTGTCAAACTCTTAATGGTAAATTAAAGTAGAAAAAATATAAGCGTATTTAATGTAAAGAAGGGGCGGTCATATTAACTTTCCGGAGGGGGCATATCAACATTAAATACCCATATTTGCAATTAGGTGTGTAATTAGTAAAATTCCTAATTTAAATACAAAGGATGTGACACGAAGGGGGGGGCATGACCCCAGAAAGCCCCCATACTTATGACCGCCACTGCACAATCACTCATTGAATTTTCCAGGACCCCTAAGTTCTCTATTAATAATAGCCACTGCATTTGAAAAATCTTAAGACCATAAAAAATTTGTTGCAAACTTAAGACGACTCTAAAGGCTGTGAAAAACAAAAGATTATCTCGACTATTTCTACTAATCTACTTGATCCAAAATTTATTATTTTATCGTATTCGTGATACTCTAGATCAAAAACTAAAAAACAAACTAAACAAATTTATAGGTTAAATGTCAAAAAGTTGCAAATCTATCATTGTACTCGGAATGTCATTTTCTATTCAAATAAGCAATAGTATGCCAGATGCTCTATTTAAATAAATAATAGTTAAAAAAAACTAAAAAACACGCTTTTATATGCAACCGAACTAAAAATTAGAAAATAATTTTTCATTACAAAGAGTTTGTCACTTCAGAGTAAAAAGCGTGGGTGCATTTTACTATTTTTTCATAACTTTTCCCTCATAAATATTTGCAAATAGAATAATTATAACATTTAATATATTAAGTACCCCACGCTTTTATTCTGAAGTGACAAACTCTTTGTAATGAAAAATTATTTTCTAATTTTTAGTTCAGTTGCATATAAAAGCGTGTTTTTTAGTTTTTTTAAACTATTATTTATTTTTCATTTTTAGTTCGATATATCAATTAGTTTTTTAAAAATAAATGCTCCAGTTTATTCACTAAAAATTCCTTCGCCATTTTGTCAAGAGACACAGATGATCTGTAAAGGAATTTATTTATCCTGGCGGTCCTAATCAGGATAACGGGATACTGTTTTTAAATTATTGCATTGTCATCGGTCCTTGATACGTGTGCAAAGTTTCAAAGAAATTGAATCGCTGGAAGTTGGTAAAAAATTAGGCTCAAAGATTCCGTTACATAGATAGATAGATAGTTACAACCCAAGCTAATAAAAGCGTGTTAAAAAGGAAAGTAAGGGCTAAACCGGAACCGGAATAGGAACCAACAAGGTACGTGAAACAATACATTTTTATGTGACATACCTACGCGCCAAATTGTATATATATAAACAATAACCGTAAAGTTATCTTAAGAATTAAGGACGAGCGTAATCAAGGGGTATTTAGGTAACATTATTTTTAAAAATTTAACTTTCATAATTTTTATTTATGTTATTAAGAATAAATTATGTTGCTTAATATATTAGGTATAGAATTAGAAGAAAAAAAAAGAAATTCAATATCTATTTCCATAACCTTTTACATAAAACTATTAAACTTTTTAATGAAAATCTCGTAAACGGGAATAAATCTAAAGAGAGGTACAATCAAACATATAAATCGTTTTCTGAATGGCTTGCTACAAAAAATGTGGGGCGGATTGACGAGAATATGATGTTGGCGTATTTTCAAGAAAAATCCGAGTCTTTATCACCACCAACCCTCTGGTCTGTATATTCCATGCTCAAGTTAACAATTTCCGTAAACAAAAATCAAGATATTTCGGAGTTCAAGAAACTAGTTGCTTTTATTAAAAGAAAAACGATGGTTATGAGGCAAAAATCACAAAACCTTTAAAAAAGAAGAAATCATAAAGTTTTTACTTAACGCGCCTGATCAAAGTTACTTAGCAATGAAAGTAATAGCCATTATAGGAGTGGCTGGGGCATGCAGGACAGACGAAATATACAGAATGAAGCTAAGTGATGTAGAAATAAGAAATGACGTGGCTATAGTAAAAATAGTGGAGTCTAAAAATAAAGTTAAAAGAAACTTTGTAGTAACCAACGATGAAGGCTCAGTTCCTTATGTCAGATTTCTACAGGAATATATTAAGCTGAGACCAAGAAATGCTCTAGATGAGCGCTTATTGTATCGTTATGAAAGAGGTAAATGTGTTAATCAAGTAATTGGAAAGCACACTATTTCAAATATAGGTACCTAAAGAAATTGCGAAGTTTTGAAGCTTGAAGACATCAGTAGATACACTGGCCATTCTTTTAGAAGAACGTCATCTACGTTTCTTGCCAATGCTTCGGATGTCGATATTTTGGACTTATAAAGGCATGGAGGTTGGAAGTCTTCTTCTGTTGCGGAGGGATATATTGCTGAATCCTATAGTAATAAGGTGTAAGTGTAAAATTTCAAAGAAGATTTTACACGAAATTCCTACCAATATTTCCTCTAATGAAGTAACAGTGAAAAATATGAATATTAACGTAGTTAAAGATGATAACGATACCCCAACAACAAATTTAAAAACTGTTAATTCAAGTATTATTCCTCCAATTTCTTTTGCTAATTGCTCAAATTGCACAATTACTTTTAATGTCAATACCTAACCTAGTTTTTTAAAATATTTTGCAATAAATTAGTTACTTTTTATAAATTTTTTTTTTTTTTTTTTTTTATCTTTGGACAAACCACGAAGGCTAAAAGCCTAAATACTAACGTACCGTGGGTGTCTTAAGCGAGGTAAGAGGGAGTTTGTTGACACGGGACTTAAATACTTGAAGATTTGGGGGAAGGAAAGACCTCTGCGGGCAGCAGGTTCCACAATCTAGAAACTCTAGGGATAAAAGAACGAACAAAGTGAGAAGTTCGGGGCCTGTCCAGTTGGACCGTATATGGATGCATACGCGCGGAACCACGAGTTTCTCTGTTGGGAACCGTGAGTGGAGGAACTATACTGGTCAATTCTTCAGAGCAGAAGCCATGGAAGTACCTATAAAAAAGCGATAAATCGCCCACAGCCCGACGATGGGCAAGAGAGGGAAGCCGTTCTGTAAGTGAAGGATCATTAATGAGACGAATAGCTCTTCTTTGAATAGAATCAAGAATGCTCAGGGTTGTTGGGGACGCCATGCCCCAGATATGAGAACAATATTCCAAGGGGGTCGGATTTGGGACACATATAAAGTGTATAAATTAGAAGCGGAAAAATACTTTTTAGCTCGAAAGAGAAATCCAAGCTTTTTGAAGCTGCCGTGGCTATAGATACAATGTGTTTATGCCAGTTAAGGTTACTTTCAAATGTGACGCCCACGAGATTGAAGGTGTCTTTGCTCTGTAGAACTTGGCCGCTCATAAGTAGAGGATGAGTATTTGATGACTCTTTTCGCGACAAGGAACATGACTGTGTTTTGGATGCATTAAAATGGACGAGATTTTTGGCGCCCCAATCCAATATTAAATTAAGATCCTGCGAAAGAGATATCTGCATCGCTCTGCGTTTATTTTCCAAGTCAGGTTTAGTGATGGATTTAGGGACCTGAAAGCTGGAGTGAAGGGTATACTTTTTATAAATAAATCCTAATATTTCCCACAAGCATATTTTCTTTTTTTTACTCTTACTTTTTGTCCAGGCGCTGAAAATATTACTTTCGTAGCTAGCAACCCTTAGCAACCAAGTAACACGAAGGTTCTCTTTCGTTATCATTCGTGTTGCTAGGACCACAAAGTTTTCTTATTTATACAGTAGTAGAAAAGACTATTACGTCCCGGTACACATGAGACCCACAAACGCCCTACGTCCGACGACTGACAAAAAGTTTGCATTGAAAGTAATGTAACCTAATATTACTAACGTACTATATTTACAGCGTGTCTTCGGAGTTCTTTCCCAATGGGAAATTTTTTAATTATTAACTTTACGAAAAAAGTGTTTTATTATATAGTCCTGCTTAATGAATGGTAATTATTTGGGTACACGTCAAAAACTAAATTAAAAGTACCAAAAAAAAACAATTTTAACAAGTAAAAAGATAACTAAAAATCGATGTTGTCAAGATAAATTGAATAAAAATAATAAAAATAAAAATTAACCATTATTAAGGTTTTAAATTTTATTTTATTTTGTCTTTTTTAGGATATTCTGAAAACTCTTTGACATTAATTGTAAAAAAAAATCTTTACTAACGTGTTCCTTTTAGGCCAGTAGCGTCTGGTATATATTGTGTGGGGCACCCATGTCTTAGTTTTTGAGATAAAATAATGTTCAAACTGTATTTACGACAGTGCTTGGAGCAAAACAAAGTTCCAAAAGATTCCAAAAGATCCAAATCAAAACGTACTTTTTGAAATCTAAATAAAGTTTTTTCAGCCAATATTTAATTGATATTTTAGTAATTGTACAAAGTAGTCAATAATACATAAATATAACATATTTCAATTAAAAAAATATAAATGGAAAAGCCGTACCTAATGAAAATTGTGCGATACTGTAAAAATTGTGTTTTTATCAAAAACTGCGTTTTGAAATGGAGCTCTTCTTATATGTTTTTTCCTAATGCTTTTTTATACCTATATTGCAAATAAAGGTGTAATATTTTCAGCAAAAAATACTTCTAGCAGCTGCATTTTAACTGAGCAAGTCTTGCGTTGATACACTGTATCTCTTTTGACCAGCATTTTTTTATTGTTTATAAAAAACTGTTTTTAGACACCATTCTAATATCGCAAGTTATCGCCAGTACCGCCGTAAACGTTGCCAAATTACATTATTACCAGCGCGCTATATTTAATCGGAAACTGGCCATAGGCGGGAAGTTTTTAAATGGTTAAAAATAAACTTAAGATATATAAATTAAGTAATATTTTTGTTTTTAATTTTTTCTATCATTATAAAACTATTAGGCTGTAAGCATTATGCAAAATATGTATTTTTAGATTTTTTAATTTACTCGAAAAAAATCAATAAAATGGAGATATTCAGCAGATTTCAGAACCAATGAGGCCTGAAGATAAAAAGCTAAAGAGTTAAGATTTTAACATGAGTTTCGTGTCTTTGGTTATCTTTTTATTATAACTTATTATTGATGGATGCCATCATTTTAAACGCATTTTCCATCATAACTTAATATTGACGGACGCCATCACATTATCTGCAACACGTGGCCCAATAACGGCCAATTGCCCACTTTTGTGTCTTTTTGATACCTTTTTGCCAATGCCCTGCCATTAAAGAGCGTTACCAATGCCAGTAAATTAAATGTACATGGCCGGCAAAAAATGTTATATGGGAATAAATATATACAATTAAGGAGCTTCCTGTTTGCCTATTCAGGATTAAAGGAAGAAAAAACAACCGAGGTAGGGTTGAAAGCGGTGTTAGCTCTTGGGTAGGTAGGATGTAATGGTATTAGGAAATAAGCGTTCGCCGGTAGTGACCTTAAACACTTCTAGACAGTTTAGTTTTTGAGAATATTATTTTTGGTAATTTGATTTTTCGCAGGAGAAAGATTTGCAAAAACCTGCTTGATTTTATTCAGGTGCCTTAGTTTTCAGGTACTTTTAGAAGTAGCGCGCGAAACCAAGCTCTGCCTGTCTGTCAGTCTGTCATGGGTACTAATTATTATTGATCCCCGTAATAAAATGGCAGTCTGTTGTATAGAAGTTTGTGTATTACGTTGTAATTTTCACGTATGTTGGTTAAGTCGTTTGTGTTTGGTATTTGTACAAATTTTCAGCTATATTTTGTATATATTCGTGTATTCTAGGCATATTTGTCATGTTATGTAGTTCGTCTATTCTAGTGTATCTTCCTAATGATGTAACGCATTGTAGTAATTTGTATTTGTGTGTCTGATGCGCTACATCAAATCGGTGTTGCATATGTTATTGCAGGTCTCATTATTTGTTTGTATACTGTCAATTTATTACGGGGTGACATACGGGAATTTGGTGAAAGTATTGCATAGAGATTTTGCATAGCTGCATAAGCCCTACGTACATATGGGAAATGTGTTGTTGAAAGGAAACCCATATAACATTTTTTGCCGGCCATGTACATTTAATTTACTGGCATTGCCAACACTCTTTAATGGCAAGGCATTGGCAAAAATGTATCAAAAAGACACGAAAGTGGGCAATTGGCCGTTATTGGGCCACGTGTTGCAGATAATGTGATGGCATCCGTCATTAATAAGATATGATGAAAAAATGAGTTTAGGATGATGGCATCCATCATTAATAAGTTATGCCAAAAATGCGTTTAGGATGATGGCATCCATTATTAATAAGTTATTGGCAAAAGATAACAAAAAGACACGAAAGTGGGCAATTGGCCGTTATTGGGCCACATGTTGCAGATACTGTGATGGCATCCATCATTAATAAGTTATAAAAAAATGCATTTAGAAAAATGGCATTTATATATCCTACATAAGTATTGCAAGTTTAATAAGTTGAATGTCCCAAAAGTTAAATAACATATTTAGAATTTTGTAATCGAAAAAAATTAGAAAAAAAAGCATAAAAACTATCATTAAAAAATTACATAATATAATTTTTTATACAGTTTAATAAACCATAAAAAATTAAAGGTATGTATTAAAATTAAAAAAGATGGTAAATCAAAAGTAAACACTTTAAAAAAGTATTCAAGAGACGCTTACACTCAATTTTGAGGTCCAAAACATAGAAAGAAATATTTTAAAGTAGTTAAATGTCAAAAAAAAACTATATTTATTAACACGTCTTTAAAACTTTTAATAATGCAACTCCCCTTCTTAACAGTCTACTTGAATAACTCGCCTTCTCGACTAGCCATCACCAATTAATCACACAACACACACTAATTACGTAATGAATACACTTAATTATGTCTATTAAAAACTATTTTTTTAAAAAAGAGACTAAAAACTAGAAAACCACGTGTAAAACCATTGCACAAAGCGGTAAAACAAAAGCATTTATTCTTCATCTGTCAAAATCGTCAAATCTTGTATTTCGGCTAAGCGGGAAATTTGAATCTGTCACCTTCGGTCGAAATTAACCTAGCTAATTTTACCATCATTTTATTTTTATTTTCTCAAAACTACATAATAAACATTTTGTTTGACTTAATTTTTATTTGCATGATTTGTAACAATAAAATGTTATGAAAAGGCCATTTCCTTTAAATTATGTAAATAAACATAAAATAATGTTGTTTAGCAGCCATTATAAATAAAACAGATTAAAAAATGCTCTAATGTAACTTAAATACCAATGTTGATAATGTGGTTTGAAAAGTATGAATATGCGTTGAAGGTTTGCCTTCAAAAATCCAATATTTATTTGCCGGCAACAAAAAGGCATCCTTTATTTAATCAGGAAATCAGGATTGGTATGCCGCCATTTTTGTATGCTTGCCGGCAATTCGCCTGCATGTAAAATTTATTGGCAATTAAGTGTTTATTTAGGGTTAACTTTTTAATGCGTATTAGATGTTGCCATAATATTGCCACCAATTGCCAATGCTTTACCATCGATGCCAATATGAAAAATGTATATTGCCGGCAAATAGTGTTTGCTGGGCCCATATAACATTTTTTGCCCGCCATGTACATTTAATTTACTGGCATTGCCAACACTCTTCAATGGCAAGGCACTGGCAAAAAGGTATCTAAAAGACACGAAAGTGGGTAATTGGCCGTTATTGGGCCACGTGTTGCAGATATTATGATGGCATCTGTCATTAATAAGTTATGATGTAAAAATGCATTTAGGATGATGGCATCCATCATTAATAAATTTTGCCAAAAAATGCGTTTAGGATGATGACATCCATCATTAATAAGCTATTGGCAAAAAGATAACAAAAAGACACGAAAGTGGGTAATTGGCTGTTATTGGGCAACGTGTTGCAGATAATGTGATGGCATCCATCATTAATAAGTTATGATGAAAAAATGCGTTTAGGATAATGACATTTATCGTTAAATAACTATTGCAAGTTTTATAAGGTTAATGTCCTAAAAGTTAAATAACATATTTAGAATTTTGTAATCGAAAAAAATGAGAATAATAGGCAGGAAAACTTTATTATTAAAAAATTACATAATATAACAGTAACGTTATGAATACACTTAATTTTGTCTATTAAAAACTCTTTTCTTAAAAAAGAAACAAAAAGCTAGAAAACCACGTAGAAAACAATTGCACAAAGCGGTTAAACAAAAGCAATTTTTCTTCATTTGTCAAAAACGACAAATCTTGTGTTTCGGCTAAGCGGGAAATTTGGATTTGTCACCTTCGGTCGAAATTAACCTAGCTAATTTTACCATCATTTTATTTTTATTCTCTCAAAAATACGTAATAAACATTTTGTTTGACTTGAGTTTTATTTGCATGATTTGTAACACTAAAATGTTATGAAAAGGCCATTTCCTTTAAATTATGTAAAGAAACATAAAATAATGTTGTTTAGCTGCCAAAAAATTCTTTAATGTCAGTTAAATACCAATGTAAATAATATGGTTTGAAAAGTATGAATATGCGTTGAAGGTTTGCCTTCAAAAATCCAATATTTATTTGCCTGCAACAAAAAGGCATGCATTATTTAATCAGGATTGGTATGCCGCCATTTTTGTATGCTTGCCGGCAATTCGCCTGCATGTAAAATTTATTGGCAATTGAATGTATTTAGGGTTGACTTTTTAATGCGTATAAGATGTTGGCATAATATTGCCACCAATTGCCAATGCTTTACCATCAATGCCAATATGAAAAATGTATATTGCCGACACATAGTGTTTGCTGGGAACTGATGACAGCGTGGCTTCTTTGCTATTGATGTTTACTCTACTATATCTTACATCTCGAAACATTACTTACCACCATGGTATACAGTTCTACTTACAGCTAAAGTGACATTATTTTCTGCCAATTTTAGTTTTTTATAATCAACTTTTCTTAAATTTTCTATTAAAACTTGGGAATTAATTGCGATTATGCCTAATAGTACTCCAATAGCAAAAGATTTGATTCTTGCATTACGGGCGACTGACCACACTCCAAGACTTGTTCCACTTTGAATTATAGCTTTGTTGTACAATCCTAAAAAAGTTGCATTTGCAAGATTTTCCTCTTTATAGTTATTCAATAAAAAGATTCATCACAATCAGTGGGCTAGCGTAGGCAAATATAAGCGTGGGCGAAGTGAGTATCTGGATGCCCCTGTTGTCAATGACCCTTGACCGTCGGGCCCCTTAGGGATCGGCCAGACTGAAAGAGCAGGCGAGCGATTTTTCGCCAGGCGAAGGCTACATGTTAAATTTCGTCCGCCCCTTAAGTGTCGGTGTGGCCACTTGCATTTATGCATTAGGCCGGCCGCAAACACCAGATTTATATTATTAAAATATAAAATGTCACAACTAATGACAACGTAGGCATTTCAAGTTGGACCAACTAATCGGATCAAAAATCTAATGTTTGCGGCCGCCCTTAGTGTTTAAAATCGCTCGCTCGTTTGTCCTTCGCGTGCTCTTCAGTTTGGCCGTTTCCTTATGCGCGAGGCTGTAGGCGATCACCCACACCCTTTACGCCTAGCTAGGTTCCTTGACATGACGTATACCATGGCTTCGATCCTACAGGACGTCGGCGTCGTGTAGAAAGAACATCCGCATCGAAGACCAGTCCTGCGTCCCCGAAAAGATCTTTATTCGTAGTTTCTTTTTTATGTTAGGTGGTTTTTTTAAATTTACCTCATATTTTTTGAGAGGGTTGGGGATATGGAATTAGGTAAAGTATACTTTTTTAAGCTATACTAGATACGATTAAAATAAAATTTAATAGAATGTATTTTTACTTGCCTAATTCAAATAAAATATTTAACTTCCACACAAGGCAGGAATTTTGTTGCCACAAATATTTGTTGAAGTACTGCTTGAGACGCCACTGGAGTACTTTGGTAAAATCCTAATAAACCTTTTTAATCTGAAAATACCACCGCTAAATTTATTCTTTTTAGTTACCATATGTATCTGGGAAACAATTAATTTTGAATCCATGTTGCTATAAGTTTTCTTTATATTTCCAGATGTAGAATATACCCTTAAATTTTTCTTACATTTTGTAACCCCTGTATAAACATAAATTATAACAACTGTACTTAAAGAAGTTAAATTGTGTGTAAAAATAACTTTCTTTTTATTTAATTGTCCCGCGATTCCACTTATATACTCTAAAAACTTTTCTTTTTATCAAAAATTTAATAAAAAAAAGGGTACCTAACTGGAAGGAATTGCATTTTTACTTACTTGTATTGAAATTTTTGTTTGATTAGGCTAAAAGTAGTAACTTCTTTTCTTAATTAATTATAACTATACCTTTAGATAAATCACTCTGTATCACATATGACAATAATGCAGCACCGGCACTATGACCGAAAACAGTCACTTGGTTGGGATCACCACCGAAATACTTTATATTTTCTTTTACCCATTTAAGAGCCAAAATCTGATCTTTTAATCCCCAGTTACCTGGAGCAGTAAGATCTTCAGTACTAAAACAAAATTTAATTATGTTATTAATAAACTCTGAAAATTATAGTCTTGTTTCAAACGTCAGTCGAATATACGCACATCAGCCAGCGGTAAGCGTATGTGCCTATAGGCGTTTATAACTCTTTTAGTAAGTCAGTGTTATTATATTACAGACAAGAAGCAGTTCAAAAAAATCATCTCGTATCCCAATCTCTATCGTTATGCGCTTGCGCGAAGCGATAGGTTAGTTTCAATTTGTTACGTTAAACTATGGATGGTGGAGGGGAGGATAACCATCTGAATGTTTTAAAAAGGAGCAACTTAAGGTATGGCGCCGCAGTAGCCAGAGGAGATTCTTTAACCAATAAGCATGAATTATTAGAGTGAGATACAAAAATGAAAAAGGACAGATAGATACAAAATAAAAAAGGAAAGAAATACCAAAATCCCTCCACTGGCTGCTGTGGCGCCATCCCAACTTGCTACATTCCGATTGCCACTTTTTCAATTTGTCTCGCCATAAAAGATGGTTATCCTCCCCCTCCACCATCCATACGTTAAACTTATCAATAAGGCACACGTGTCCGTATCGCGATTGCTAACGTATCCCGACTTTGGTACGTCAAAATGAGAAAAGAACCATAAAATTTGATTGCTTGACTGATTGAATGACAAGTAAATTTAAAGCTACATTGCTGTATGTATTATTATATAGTTGCAAATCACATGCCATAAAATTGCAGCTTTGTTTCCCAAAGGTTTATCATTCAATATATGCATTAATATTAGATTCTTCACATCCGAACAAAGAGATACAGACGCGTTTATTTACATTCAAATCTTCAGTACACAATACATCACATTCCGTTCAAATGTTTTACCTCATTAAATATTTGGCAACAGCGCACTGGACGTAAACGGCACAGATGCCGGCAACATAGTAACAGAATGAGCCACGTTGCCAAACGTAATTATTCGGAATGAAAATTTTATGGAAAACTTTGTGGGGACCAATAATATTGGACTCTCTTTAATTATACAAAATTTAAACTATATAATATATAACTATATATCATTATTTAAATAAAATAAACCAATACAAATATTTTTCACATAAGTTGCACAGTAAATTATTATTGTCTGTGCACCTCCATTCCATATTTAATTTTTACGGCGAAAGTAAACACAGGACAATGAAAATGAAATTACAAAATATCCCAAAGTATAATAACTAATAATTCTTTGCAATAATCACAAATAAACACTTTAAATTAAAAAGCAAAATTAATCTTATCACCTCTAAAAAAACGTTAAAATTGTTTATCTTTGTAGTTCTCCTTACCGCCAAATTGAAAGAAAATCGCGTCTTCCCATCTACGATCGGGCACCTGGTGATAATTAGCGTAATCTTATAAATATCACGGCAAAATTACAAATATAGTGTGCGACGAACGTATCAAAATATCGCGACAGCCCAATTTTGAGAGAGAGAATTTGTAGGTATAAATCTGGCAACTCGGGTTTGTTCCTGGTCGTATGGGACGCCATTCAAGATATTTAAATAATTTGACGGGAGTAGCAGCGGAGAGTTTTACCAATACACCTATTCTAACTTGTTCATCCCCACCATTACCTCTATCTCTTTTGCTCTTATATCGTAATAGCCAAACAATGTATGCTACAACGTTTAGAATGATTTATGAATGACTGGCCGGGTCTGTATCTATATTTACATCTTTTACTGCTTTGTAATTTTTTTAATTAAAGAAACACCAATATGCTAACAATTCGTCGTCGTACTCCATCGTTTACTGATAATCAAAGCAAATTTGTTGCAAATAGACTTGACCGTAAAAACGAATGTAATAGTGCAGTCTAATTTGCACAAATGGCATGCATAAATCAACTTGCGCAAATTGCATGAGCGTAAAAACCCACCTTAACTCAGCATACACCTGCTGGTAGGTACCTGATATAGACACCGTACATAATTTATTACACGGTGGTATATGTATTTACTATTTAATATATGTCTGCACAATAAAAACTATAAATTCTTACCTAAATTATCCATTTCGTTATCACAAGTATCAAAATGGCCGCCAAAATTGCCATTTTATTGTCAAATTAAAAAGTAAAATTGTCCAATAATTAATATAAACTTAAAAACAAACACAAACACACAAACCGTTTCACCTTACACAGTAAATAAAAACGTTTATCAAGATCCAAATTGGGCACTTAAAATATAAAGTCATAAATAATAAAAACAAACGACGACGACGCCACTGTCGAATACTCGCAGGTGCATTCGTTCTGAAGAAACTAAAATAGTTTTTATCTCGCGTCAAAATCTCTACCCAATCGCATTAGGTTAAGTTCGAATTGCTCCAATATGATTTATCTCCGCCTACCATTTTCCTGTGACAAACTTGTCAAGTCCACGTTGGCTGTGTACGGGGAAAGATCAACTATGATATAGGCGCTAATTACAGCTCTCCATGGGCTTAGAAATCGGTAATACCACAGAATAAATACATGGTTTTTAAAATGAATAAAACTTTAAAGTGGACTTATTTTAACATTTTAATGCCCATTTCCTAACTCGAATATAATAAAGCCCTAAGGATCACCACCCAAGCGGCACGCATGAACTGATGAATTCTTTCAAAAGGCGAACAATTTTATCGCCAATGGGAAAGAAGTTCTTCTTTGGTTACAATTTGCAAGTTCTTGTTTTGGACAATCAGAAGAGCATCGGGCACCATTGATTCTTGGGCACAGAGCCAAAAGAGCTGATTGGATCGTTGTCAACCAAATAGTCAGGTTTGAAAAAAACAAATGGGCTATAACGACATACGATTCAGACATATCGCCAGGTCCAGACTATATCCATCCTGCTCTGTAGTCGCACGTGCAGAATCTTCAGGGTATGCATTGCAACAGGGTACAATCCAGTTGCATGAAGAGTTGTACTAGCAACCTTTTTATCAAAACCCTGAGCGAGACAGCTACACTGCGGCCTAGACACACAGAACTACTTGCTTGTCATGTTCATGCTAAAAACACTAAAAAACTAGTAAATAGAATCATCAGGGACAAAGCAAACCTCCTCCATGAATATTAACAAGGATATGAAGCTAGTAAATCTTGTGGCACAGCCTTCCTCAACCTTGTGATGAGGGTGAAAACGGCTGTATGTACATCACAAAAAATAGCACTTAGACCTAGAGATCCAGGCTTCCCGCGGACATAGAATAGACGACACCACATGCAGCTGGATATGGCAATACTGTCGGAACAGATGGCACAATGATGTCCTTAGGGCGAAGTGTTTTCACTACTTCCCACTATAATAGTAGATCTTATGCAAGGAGTTCTAAGCATCATATCACGTTGGTGCATAAATCTTAAAGTTTGCGCTATGAAAACCGTTATCCTGCTGTTTACAAAGAAGAGGAATAAAGAGAACTATGAACTATTTTTTGCCTTTTCGGGGTCCTTCCACCTAGGTCCGACTATCGCCCCGCCTAGGTGGTGCGCTGCAGCCTTAGAGGCTTATTGTGTCTTAACCTCTACTTCTTCCCAGTCACTGCTCGGTCCGTTCGGTAACCGTCGGAAATTTAGTTTTTCCGGTGTCACATGTTAAAGGACACCTTGTCCTTGCTTTTTAGTTATTTCCAATACGGTCACCCCCTGGTTCCAAAGTTATGTCCTGTTGAAGTTGGACCTGGTGCACGGCCAACTTTTCAAAGTCCAAATTGGTAAAACACTGGTTAACTGTTATCCGATTTTCACTTTCTTAGTATCCAGTTACTTGTTAGGGTGTCCTATATCCAATTCAGATATAAAAACAGCGGTCAGTGTCTGGTTCTCCAAATACCTCCACCGAGGTGTCTTATGGTAAGTATGTCTATCTTCCTAAGTCCACTCCTGGACTTTCTGCTGGAGACAGTCCGTCGAACCCGGGATTTTTGGTTCCCTCAGGTAACTATCGATCTCCACTAACCTAACCTCTTGAATTCATGAACGGTCAATGCTCCTCTTCGCCGTAGCGCTTGATAATGTTCGGTGGCAGTCACTCCCACAGGTGGTCAGACTCTGCACGTTAAGTTTTGGCGCCTGCTACGACGGCGTACGTAGCGGCACCGTATGCCCTACCGCCTGCTACTTGATGTAAAGGTAGCGGCAGTACCTTCCTCCGCCTGCTAATCTAATTAACGACAGCTTCAATCACCTCCGCCGGTTACCCTTGTAGCGGAAGTCACACTCCTTCCTGAAATTTGAATTTAAACAAAAATAAAACTCTTTTTTCTTCCAAAAACACCCGTTTAACCACCCTTCTGGTTAACCATGCAAGTCACCTCGATAATCCAATAAACCACAGTATCTTCTAGAGGCTCCTCCAAGCCTCGATACCCCATAAAACAACTAAAAACCCCAGGTCACCCTTGACCTACGGAGATGACTTCCATAAAGCTTTTTATCACTAGGTCTACCTAGACCTACTTTCATGATGGAACCCCTCCAGGTATCCACCGGAGCCTCAGATCGGACTTCTTACCTCTTCAAGGTGCAGATCTCAACTGACTGACGTTCCCTGGTTTTGCTCTTTTTATACCCTCTGAAGATACCGTATCAATAGAAGTTACAATTAAATGTAACAGATTAGGTCTAGTAGTCTAGTGGCTTTTAACATGTTATTTATTTCTACATAAAAAATAGACTTAAATAGCATCAATTTTTAAGTTAATACAAGGTTCATTAAATATTACTTAATATATGGAATACGTTTTTTTATCTTTTTGACATGCTACGAAGGTATATGCCTAAATACCAAAGTACCGTGGGTGTCGGATTATTAGATGTTTAACCCATTGTTTCCCCTGTTCCGTCAACGTTGTCCAGCACTGAAACATGCAATTTTGCATTTCACAGCACCTTTTAGACAACGCGGTAGTGCCACTACTGACGTTATTTTTAAATAACTACTACCTAAATATGTCTCCCCGCTGGAAATCGAACCGGCGACTTCTGATTTCGAAGATAAAAGCTCTGTTCACTGCACCACGATGGCGACTAATGGAATATGCTTATTACTTAGGTAATTTCTCCTAAAATTTTATTCCGTTTAAAAATTGGGCATATAGTAAAATAATTGACCGAATGACATTAGGAACCACCCAATAACGACAATAACGAGAGTTAATCGTCTGCAGGGATTTTCTTGTATGTGCATTATTGGTGCCCTACGAAGTACCTACACCTTTATGGATATGGAAATCATCCTGGGCTTAAAGCTCTTAAAAATGTAAGTTCTTGGACACTCGGAAATAGAAGGCAATAAAAATGCAGATGAACTAGCAAAAGATGGGTCACCTAGAAGGTTCAACGAACAATGAACCAGAGCCAGTACTGGGACTGTAAATAGGTGATGAAAACAAGAATAAGTGGATGGTTCCATAAACAACATCTCAATACATTACCTGGCCAAAGACATGCGAAGAAGAGACCAGGCAGTCTTTCTAAGAAATTACAACTGAGGTCCTTCCACTGAGGCGTACTTAGATATGGCGATTAGAAGGACTTTTGACAGGCCACCGTCATCTAAGAAAACAGCGTTTTCAATGGTCCCATAACATGCCGGCTTTGTGGAGAAGAGGAGAAAACAGCCTCTCACATAAATATAGGGACAACTGCAACGCACCATATTAATAAATATATTATTAAAATGAGCTATTCTAGTTTTAGGGATAAATTTAATTTAAAAAATACCCGTTTTTAAAAAAAAAAAAATTATTTGCCTTAAACGTCAGCTAAAAATGGACTTCTGTTTTAAAATAGGCCTGCTTTAAAGCCTTGTTAATACTTTTGATCAGCATGCTAATGACCATCTTTCTGAGAACAATTTAACAATGACAATGGATTTTTTACATTGGTTTTGTGCGATGTCCTTTTAAAATAATTTAAACATACCCGGGTCAACCCTTGTTGGTACCAGTACGTGCATAAATGGGGAGAAACGAACAAATAGGCCACACCGGGGTGGAATGTTTTTATCACTATCAACAGATTAGTGAATTGACCGAGGTGTGTATATATTTTATTTACAGCCATAATAATTTTGATCAAAAATAAATTAAGCCAGCGCTTATGTCTTTTTTAAATAATTATTTTCAAGTTGGGTCGTTTCCAATGTTCCTTTGGCGAAAACATCTGTCAGCTGGTAAACAAACATGTTTATTTTTAATACATATGTTAGGTTTTTCAAAATTATTTTATACTATTTTGCTTTTTTACCTTAAAAATCCAAAGACACCAAGTCTGTAGTTAAAAGATACATAAATAACCCCTTTTCTATAATGTAGTCCGGACCGTAGGCCCCATAAGTAGAAAAGCCCTGATTAAACCCTCCACCATGAATCCAAACCATAACTGGTAGACTACCATTGACCTGAAATAACAAAATAATATAGTTCAAGAGCTATAGCCAAGATATCGTAATTGCATTTGACAAAATTTTTACTAATGGTGCATTTATTATAATAAATAATAGTTTAAAAACTAAAAAACACGCTTATATGGTAACCGAACTAAAAATTAGAAAAAATTTTCACACAAAGAAGCTACCAGAGTAAAAGTTGGCATTTTACTATTATTTTTCATAACTTTTCCTCATAGATATTTGCAAATAGAATATACTATAACATTTAATATATTGGGCACCCTTACGCTTATTCTGAAGTGACAAACTCTGGTAATGAAAATTATTTCTTAATTTTAGTCTGGTTGCATATAAAAGCGTGTTTTTTAGTTTTATTAAACTAATATTTATTTTCATTTTATTCGATATGCATGTATGTATGTGTATGTATGTAAAAATGCTCCAGTTTATTCAATAAAAATTTTCGCTATTTTGTCAAGAGTAGTATTAGGATTATTAGAGGATCTGTAAAGGGAATTTATTTATCCTGGCAGTCCTAATCAGGATAACGGGATATTGTTTTTAAATTATTGCATTGTCATCGGTCCTTGATAGACATGCAAAGTTTCAAAGAAATTGAATCGTTGGGAGTTGGTAAAAATTAGCTCAAAGATTCCGTTACATAGATAGATAGATAGATAGATAGATAGATAGATAGATAGATAGATAGATAGATAGATAGATACAGATAGATACAACCCAAGCTAATAAAAGCGTGTTAAAAATGCCATCAAGTTTCTTATTTTGAATACAGGTGCCCACTGTTTTATAATAAGGATTCTTTATAATTTTATATTTTTTTAATTACATATCTTATTATAGTGACAAAAAAATACTTTTCCATTAAATGGTAATTCATCCGGCACAATAGACTTAAAAAAGTACATGCAGATCAGGAGTGCTAGTGTCTCAGTTTTTACAATTACAGGGTGCGTTTTTTAAACTTAAAATGGATTTATTTTATAAACCATGGCAAATATCATAAAATAAAAAAAATAGTATTAGTAAAACATGGGGGAAATATAAATGACGTTTTTTTAAACACCGTGAGCTGCACCCCCAGTCACTTTAAAATCCTATAATTGGTAACAACCCTCATGTGGCACCTCTTTGGAAAGCATGTGAAAAAGAAATCCTTTCTATATAACCTGGGTTAAAAAAAATTATTTCTGAAAAGAGACATTTCATCTATCTGATTTGATAGTAGTTGGATCAGATGTAACTGCTGTGGATTCGGGAGGAAAGGGTTAAAATATTTGTTAACTTAAAAAGAACTTAAAGGTCCTTTAAGATGGAGATTTTTTCTATTTCATTTTTATGGACCTTCAGTACGGCAGGATCCCCGAAAACTAAAATCTTAGTATATTATATGACAAAACTGGATAACTGTTATAGTACATTATACACCTAGGAAATAAAGTGGTATTTTAAATCCTGAGAAAAAAGTTTATAGCCCGACCAACGGGAGGGTTATACTTTGTCGAGGGATTTAAAAACACATTAGTCCTGAGGTTTATATACTATTTTATGCTTTTCAGATAGGTAAACCTTAAAGAAATATTTATAATAAATAATAAAATCAAAATAGAAATAAATGTTTTCATTGGAGATTAGACGACAGCTGACAGACATGAATGACAGCACGCTAACCGAAACCAGTGGTGTTCCGTATCTAATCAGAAATTTAAGCTACCGTATTTGTACCAAAAAATACCGACTGGTTAACCAAAACAACAAACGGAACACACCCCATGATTATCTCTGTCAATTAAAAATTTAGTGTGATTTGTTGATACTTTTACAATCGGCTAATATGATTAGCCTTACGATGGTATGTGAGAAACCAGAAAGCGGCGCTTTATACATTCCTGCAATTGCCTTTCTCTTTTCTCGTCTCCAGAAATATTGCAATCAATTCATAATCACACTGGATTTTTTCTTAGAACTTCCATGACTTCACCTCCAAGAGCATGAACAAGAGCTTAGGCAGTTTCCAGTATACCAATAAATGGTAAAAATCGGCGTTGCCGCAACTTTTAGAATCGATTACCGAATTCTTTTAGCACCGGATGCAAGAAAAGTTCCAAATGGATAATCCGAGCGTTTCCGGAGACATTAGTAATTATCGTCGGAAGCGGGAAAACCAAGGTAATTTTTTCAAATACATTAATAAACTAAATTAAATAACTGAAAAACTCAGTTTGTTTTTCTTAAAAGAAGCCCTAGAATACATAAAAAATTGGGAAAACTCGTGATCTTAGTCACATTGTAAACATGTGATTTAGACCAATCACATTCTGACTTTTACTAAAACCAAGATTTTAAATTTTCCCAATTTTTTAGTCAAATAAAATAATTCTTCTTTTATTACTTTCTTTAATTCTCCAAACTAAAAATATAACCGTAGCACTATTATTGACGTACTAGTGTTATACCTAGTATTGATTAAATAACAAAATTATTTATTTTTAAACTGTACAAAATAAAGGGTGTTTTTTTAACGATGATATAACTTTAATCTATAAAAAATATGAAAGTAAATATATTGTGATCGAAAACATAATGCTATGTAAAAGAACAACTTATTACATTAACGTTTAAAAATTATTTGCGGCATGTGGCCACCGCGGCAGTCTACCAGATAGGCTATTCTTTTAGTCCAATTTTGAGTGACTTTTCGAGTACTTCCGGTCGTATATCATGAATAACACGAGTAATGTTGGCTTCTAAGGCTTCTATCGTTGCTGGTTTATCAGCATACACTAATGACTTGACGTAGCCCCACAGAAAATAATCTAGGGGCGTCACATCACAGGATCTGGGTGGATAGGTAACAGGTCCATTTCTCGAAATTAATTTGTCGCCAAACCTTGTTTGCAACAAGGCGATAGTTTCGTTCGCCGTGTGGCATGTAGCGCCATCCTGTTGCATCCACATCTCGTCTGGATCAATATCATCCATATTTTGAAACAAATATTCATGAATCATGGTTCGGTAACGTTCTCCATTGACCGTAACGTTCTGTCCAGCCTCATTTATTAAAAAAAATAAGGTCCGATGATCCCATTAGCATGTAAACCACACCACACGGTCACTTTTTCTGAATGTAATGGAGTCTGTTGGATTTCCTGTGGATTAGCATCACACCATATCCGGCAATTTTGTTTATTCACAAATCCAGAAAGCCAAAAATGAGCCTCGTCGCTAAACAGAATCTTACGATAAAACAACGGGTCACCTTCCAGCTGTCCTAATGCCCAGTTAGCGAAACGACGACGCAAGCCATGATCTTGCGGCTTTAATTCTTGCACCAGTTGGATCTTATAGGGGTATAGATCAAGATCTTTCCGCAAAATTTGCCAGGTAGTTGACGGACAGAGCCCAACTTGTTGCGACCGACGACGAATGGATAACTTTGGATTCTCTTCCACACTTTCACGCACAGCGGCAATATTTCTTTCATTACGCACATTCCTTCGACGTAGTGGTGTTTTCACATCGTGTAAAGAGTACGTGGTACGAAATCTATCCACAGTACGACGAATTAGTAACTCAGATGGACGATCGTGTGGCCCATAAAATTCACGAAGTCTTCTATGAGTCTGGCGAACTGATGACTGATTTTCAAAGTAAATTTGGATAATTTGGTAACGTTGGTCAAGCGTAAGTTTATTTATGATGATTTGCCAAAGTATACTGAAAATAAATTTTATGAACAGTGTCAGATTGACAGTTAAGTCTGACAGTTGTTGCCATGTAAAGTTCAATCCAACCTAAAAAACACCCTTTAAAAAGGCCATTTCGAATATCTGCAGGTGGGCAAAATGATTCCCTAGTCCGACACTAATTAAAAGCCATCCCAGAATAATAGACCAAAATAAATCTTCTGTGGCCATTCCTTTAATTTACGATTGCAGGGCCGTAGGCAGAAAGTGATTTGGGGGAGGCAACACCCAAAAGGGCGACAACCAAAAAAAAGACTCCAGGGCTAAGATTCTGCAAAAAACATAAGGAAAAGGAAAATAGGGATTAAGAAAGGAAAGAGATCCTTATCTCATTTAATGGTCGTGTTATGTAACACATTATTTTCTGTTTCTGCTAAAAAAGAAGAAAAAAGGTTCTAAAGAGTAAAAGACACAGATAAATGCTAAAAAGACATACATATAAAATTGAGTACATTTCGGTTCATCATTTTTGATTGAATCGATAGTGGCCGAAAGTGGCCTATAGAATCGGTAATCTGACATTTATTACAATACTATATCCTTAGGTTTTTACTAAATCTCAGGCTAGGCAAGTAAACAACAAGTGGCTTAGGCCCGTTTGCAACAACCAAAAATAAAAAAAGGCTTCATGTAGTCGCCACCTCCAGCAAACAACCCATCTTTAAAAGGTATTTTTAGGCTCTTGGGGCAATTCCCTCCGTGCGTACGGCTCTGTACGAATGGAAACAGCAACGGTAGTGGAAACGGAACGTCAAGTTTATAAATTAAGCTTGATAGTAAATAATGGTTTTTTACGGATGAATGATACCAGATGTGGCTTTTGAGTATTATACACAGCGAGTACTTACATCAGTAGTGTACACATTTATGTACAAACAATCTTCTGAACCAATGATATTACCAAAGAGCGCTACAAGATCAGCCGCTTGAGTGCAAACATCCTTATCTCTAGTGGCATCCAGGGTACCAGTCCAAGGATCGTTCTTTTCTGGAGCCTGTAATAATTAAAAAGTGCTTTAAAAAAGTTAATGTAATAAACTTTATAGAGTGACTACTAAAAAGTTGAACTTATTTAAAAAATAAAAATGATACTTTTAAAACATTTTTTTTTTGGCAATTGCCGCTGCTTATCCAGAAACCTAAAAATCGAGATTTACATAAGCTCATGAGTGCCGGTTGGGGAAATAATCATAAAAAATTTAATAAAATACCACAAAGTTAGGTTAGTTGGCATATTATCTACATTTAATTTTACGTCGATTTGCAAACTTTAAAGCAAAATTTAAAAAAATTGTTTAAATTTACTATCTATGGCTTAAATAACTCTCATTTGATATAAGGTTTTAGATGTTTTTTCACATTTAAAATCAAAATATTTAAAATTAAGATTTTGCAGGTACTCGAACCCATTAAGGATGAAATTTATAAAAAGTGGTTGTGTTTCATAAATACTTTTTTTTAGTTAAAAAACTATTTAAAGGTAAATACAGTTGTTTTTCTGGAAAGTCAGTAAAAAAATATTTTGGTGTTGTTAAAGCGTTGTATAAAAACCGCTTTTGCAAGTTAAACACAAATCAACATTGCATATGATGTACAGGGTGTCCCATTTTGGTTGTCCCTTATGGGAATCTTGGAAACCATAAGAGATATTAAAAATCCGACACCCCATCCTCGAGCTCTTTTTGGAGAAAACATTTATGGTAAAAACAGATCATCGCTATCGCGAAGCGTTTCAGAGATACAGGGTGATTCTCGAATTTTTCACATTTTGAAAAGGTCCTGTAGCTTTGTTGTTATTACAGATACGAGAAAACTAATTGCACATTATGCAGACACTTTTTTCCGTAGAATCCAGTGGCGTCGCCAAAAATTTTTTGGGCTGTCATTTTTGACATATGACCCAAACATGTTTTTTTTTTATTAGGGACACCCTATAAATGATTAGGTAATTAAATTGCTTGTTTTTTCTGATTAAAATAATATATCATAGTAGGTGGTTTAATAAATTTTTTACGTCAAATATTGGAAAAATTATGATTTTACAGACGCATTGCGGCTTCTATCTGTTTTTAAATTGTTTTATATTTTTCTTTAAAAACAATACTGCCATCCCTCAACTCAGGAGACATTTCCGTAGAAAAAAAAAACAAAAAATTAGTTTACAACAACAATAATAAACAAGTTATATTAATTAAACTTAAAAAGTTATCAAGTTTTTTTTTATTTTTGATTTTTTCATTTTTTTTATTTTTTATGAATTCTCCATGTCAACTTTACCAATAAAGCAAAAAAAAAAATTAAAGTCCAAAAAAAAATCGAAAAATTTTTGACCCACCCTGTATAACTTTGATTTTTATTTTTTTATACAACATTATCATACTAATACAGTACCAACATTTTTTGCTTCAAATTCATAAATAAGGACGCTATGAATTTTTAAATTTAAACATAAAAATATTTTTTTTTATTTTTGGGACACACTGTATCATTTGTATATATATAATAATATTCTTCCTTATCATATATATTATCCACTATAATTTCATCCTTATATATTCATAAATAAAATTGTAGGAAATTTTTAAAGTTAAAAATAAAAAAAAATCATTTTAATATTTTGAGACACCCTGTATCATTTTTTTTATGTATAATAATATTTCTCACCATCACATTTATCAAATACCAAAATTTCATCCCTTTATTTTCATAAATAAAATTGTAGGAAATTTTTAAATTTTAAAATAAAAAAATATTTTAATTTTTGAGACACCGTGTATCATTTTATTATGCGTATTAATAATCTTCTACATCATGTATATTATTTACCAAAATTTTATACTTATATATTTATAAATAAAGTGGTAGGAAATTTTTAAATTTTAAAATAAAAAAATGCGTCTTTAAAATCATAATTTTTCCAATATTTGACGTAAAAAATTTATTAAACCACCTACTATGATATATTATTTTAATCAGAAAAAAACAAGCAATTTAATTATCTAATCATTTATAGGGTGTCCCTAATAAAAAAAAAACATGTTTGGGTCATATGTCAAAAATGACAGCTCAAAAAATTTTTGGCTACGCCACTGGATTCTACGGAAAAAAGTGTCTGCATAATGTGCAATTAGTTTTCTCGTATCTGTGATAACAACAAAGCTACAGGGCCTTTTAAAAAGTGAAAAAATCGAGAATCACCCTGTATCTCTGAAACGCTTCGCGATAGCGATGATCTGTTTTTACCATAAATGTTTTCTCCAAAAAGAGCTCGAGAATGAGGTATTAGATTTTTAATATCTCTTATGGTTTCCAAGTTTCCCATAAGGGACAACCAAAATGGGACACCCTGTACATACAAAGAAGGCCTAATAAGATTTTGGTTTTATTCAATTTAAACCAGCAATAGGCTTTACCACCATTTTCCACATTGTATTAAAAGTATAAACAACTTGATATATTTTATTTAAAATAGATCGTTGTTATTATATAGGTTTGTGATTAAGAACCTTATTAACATTGCAAAAGTGCAAAAAGTGATTTATTATATTATGGTGAATTGGTAACGACGCCACTAAACACACAATTAAAAGATACCTTATTAAGTTTAATTATATCCAACAATGATATACCTATTGAAATACATATTATACATAGCAAAATAAAAACACAAAACAAACTGTTCAAAACAAGAATACAAACGTGTGGTTTCAACTTTGTTTACAAAATTTCTCAAATTACTACATCAAAGGCGGTAATCACATTTGTTTGTATCATGGTTGCAACATCAGCTATCATCATCTATTATGATGTAGGAGCAAAAGAGATAAAGACAAGAGAAGATTGCCAAATGGAAGTTTTTACCAGAGCGCAGTTGCCGGTTTAAAACATTTGTTGGCAAATAGTCATTACGAAAAAACAATTAAACTAACTGTTAAAGTTTAAATTGTTGTCAAACCAATCAATGTTGTTATTAGTCTACGGCCTTATACAGTGTGTGCCAAATTAATGGTAGGTGTATTTCTACCTCGGAAACTTAGAGAGAAAAACGTTTAACTTAGATTTAAAAAAATCCGAATAAAAATTCGTATATTACACAAGAAGTTGCTTTAAAAGTATTTCTCTAAATTTGAAAAATTTTAGGAAATACCAAAGTTATTTCAATTTTTCAAAAATGTCACGTATCAGTTTTTGAAAAAATCTAAAAAGGAGCTGTAAATTAATCTTAAACCATTATTAAACGTCTAACATAATTGTGTAAAATATTTTGCATTTAAACGTTTCTCTCTCGTAGTTTCCGAGGTAGCAATACATCCACCCCCAATTTGAGACACACTGTATACCACTGTTTTTGAAAAATCATGTTTAGCCAATTCAAAATTGTATGAGTGTGTATAAAATATACTTACTGCAAACCTCAAGTTGTTTATTGGCTTTTAGCATACGGGATTCCTCTATAAGAATAGTAAGTTTTATTTTGTCCCACGGTTTTGTCCAAAGATCCTCTTAATCTGCCATCTGGAATGGCTATTTCAGGAGCTTCATTCTAAAGTATTTGTTAATTTTTTAGTCTTGAATATAACTTAAATATAGAAAAAGAAGAATAATTGTCAACATACCTATTTTTTATTATCTGAGAATCACATAAGCAAAAAATACTAAAAATTACAATGGCTTGCAAATAGGGAATGTCCAAGCGTCTAAAGGAAAAATACTTTTAGCAGTAAAATAAGTCGGTAGTTAAAAAACACCCACCTACCAGGAGACCTTATGGTATTACAGGGTGATTCTTAACATATACTTATAAACTTGGAAAACTCACAATAACTAAACATATAGACAAATTGCGTTTGCAAAGTTTAACTTTGTGCAAGCAAACGGGTGCGCATAGAAATAACTTTGCACAATCGAGAAGGAAAAATATTTTTCAATAGAATATATTTTTATGATACGATATTAATATTACAAACCTTTTTTTTTTAGTTTAATATTCATTATCTGGACAGCCACGCATTTCCGGACCTACGCTTAAATGTTCATTTTTTTCATATTTTTAATGGTAGAATCGGCCCTTAACAACTTTTTTAAACAAATTTTTGTAAAACTCTGTGTATAGTGATGTTGGATGTGTTCGTCCAAACAGACTGAACTCAGGGAAGTTGGTTTACTGACGCTCCTTCTTCGCGTGTTTGGGCCTTACTCCTCATTTAACTCTTTTCGGTTCACAGAGCAGTCAAGCTCAAATGTGGCCCTAGAGAGGAAAGGAGGAAAGTAGGGGGCGTCCCGTGTACTTTCGATTGGTTATGGAGTTATCCGTGGGTTTTTCGCCCATGGCCCTTCGAGGTGCGCTGGGGGTGAAAACTCTTATGAAGAATAACATCGTGACTCCAAAAAGTTAGTCGTGTCTAGGTTTTGGGTAGATAAGATATATACCCTGCACTATACCGATGAGTCTCCAGCCAGGACGAAACACGAGGAATTGCAATGAGAAGGTATACAATCAGTTGATAGTAGACTGCTCAGTACAGTATGGACCAGGCATAGCCATTAACCTACTATTCCCCACTTGGAAGGTAAGAAGTGCTGAGTGAATACAGACGATTGGGTGCACAGCGTACAAACCCATGACGCTCGAGTTCGGGAGCCGGAATGGCTTGTTCCACCACTGACGGTGGGGACCGGAGGGATTGTCTCACGTCGTTCGTTTATATTTTTAAAGCTCATCCTCGGTTGTTTTCGTCACTGTTTGCGACTCATTAAACTGACCTCCGTGGAGTTCACTCTGCTTGGACGAACACATCCAACATCATTTTATGATCAACCAAGTACCCTTGTCTAGTACAAACGAAAATCTTGTGTGACTAATGTAATTGACGGCGGGCGACCTTTCGACACCAAATTGTGTTTGTACCTGGGGAATCGAAGGGTTAAATTATGTTGCAAGACATTTCGACACCGCGCCGTAAAGCAGGTAGGCAAGCTCCAGGTAGGTACGGCGCGACAGGGGTAAATATTAATTTATGCAATGTTACAGTAAACGCGACATCAACAGAAACCAAACGGTCAAGTTATCTTTGATTTCGTCGTTATTTCTTTTAGTTCATGTGTTAGAAAAAAAATTTAATAGAAATTATTGAAAATTAATAGCAATAATGAATTTGGATGACTAAGAAATTGAAAAGGAATTTATACTGTTTTAGTATTATTTCTACAAAAAGTAAGTACATTTAATTTTCTAAAATTAAATAATAAATGCATAGTTATGAAAAGAATAATTGTTCCTTAAAAAATAAGGAGGCTATGATTATTTATTGCAAATATAATGGGCTGTGCTGCAAAAATTTAAATTAATAAGTTTAGGATAAATAAAACATGTACAGGGTGGCTCGAATTCGACGCTCATCATTGGGATTTCGGAAACCGTAAGAGATACAGGATTAGTTAAATGGAGGCAAAGTTGCGCAATTTGATGCTCAATAAAATGCCGTTTTGATATTCGAAAAAAACCGGAATTTTCAATTTTGGTTTCTATTGTTTCCTGGCTATATTTGTTAAGATAACTTAAAATGGAAAACACGTTTTCATGGCAACTTTTTCTGCTCTATAATTCAGTGTGATTAAATATTGAATCTGACGTTTCGGCTTCTGGCGACCATCATCAACTTAATTTTTTAAATACGGACCTGATATTTTTTCAATTTAATTAAATCCTTTCACCACTCTTAAAACACTATATATCGCCACTTTGATATTTGCCGACGTTTCGGACAAAAAATTCCATCACCAGAATATTGCATATGTATTTAACCATAATACGGCCCTGAACTACATTTTTAGGTAAGAAGGTAAAAAAAAGAATAAACTTATTACATATTCGTAATCTTTTTATTGCAACTCATTGATATCTAACAGCGGAAATTACTTTATTAACCGAAAATTTCATGAATATTAGACATAAGATACAAAAGGTAGACAACAAATCAGCTTACATAAAAAATTGGTGATACTATCTTGATGCCCATATTAAAAATAAACATAATTTAATCACTATTATAAGTGTTCAAAGAGATGACCTTCCGCCTCGATACATTGTCTTGCTTTGCTTTGTATTATTAATACAGCTCGATTAATTGTTCTCGCAGGAATGGCAGCGACTTCCTTATCAAATTTTGTCGTAGTACTTAAAGGTCGTGAGGTGCATTTTAAATAAACGGTTCTTTAGATATTCCCAAAGGAAATAATCTAGGGGACTAAGATCTGGGCTCCTAGCGGGCCATCTTGCAAAACCATTTACTAGGAAATATATGGTAAAGGAATTGAGAAAGGTTGGTTATCTAGGGCGTCTAAGACATCATTGCTAATCAAATTTAGTTCGGAAGTTAAGGTCCCTTCGTAAACGAAAGGTCCAATAATTTTCTTCCTCCACATACCAATCCATACATTAATTGAAGTTCTCCCTTGAATTCGTATCAATAAGTTGCAATAAAACATTATGAATATGTAATAAGTTTATTCTTTTTTTACCTTTTTACCTAAAAATGTAGTTCAGGGCCGTATTATGGTTAAATAAATATGCAATATTCTGGTGATGGAATTGTCTGTACGAAACGTCGGAAAATATCAAAGTGGCGATATATAGTGTTTTAAGAGTGATGAAAGGATTTAATTAAATTGAAAAAAATATCAGGTCCGTATTTAAAAAACTTAAGTTGATGATGGTCGCCAGAAGCCGAAACGTCAGACTCAATATTTAATCACACTGAATTATAGAGCAGAAAAAGTGGCCATGAAAACGTGTTTTCATTTTGAGTTATCTTAACAAATATAGCCAGGAAACAATAGAAACCAAAATTGAAAATTCCGTTTTTTTCCGAATATCTTCGGAAGTACTCGGAATTTTTAAAACGCAAAAGGGCATTTTATTGAGGCATCAAATTGCGCAACTTTGCCTCCATTTAACCGATCCTGTATCTCTTACGGTTCCCGAAATCCCAATGATGAGCGTCGAATTCGAGCCACCCTGTACAGTGACTGCCAAAGAGTTGGACACATTTAGAGAAAAAATTATTTTAAAAATATTACAAAACTTTTTTGGCAATCACCACTGCTTATCGAGTGACCGAAAAATAAATAATTACATCCGGCTCATGAGCGCCCTTTAGGGAGATAATTAATAAAAAATTGAATTAAAATATAAAAAAGTGAGGTTAATTGGTTTGATATCTAAAAAAAGTTATTTGAAAAAGTGTTAAGAATTTAAATTTAGGCCAATGTGCAAAATTTAAAATAAATATTTAAAAAAGTGGAAAAGGACCTTTTTTCCAAAATAACTCAGTAAATATACGAATCCTAAGTTTTTCTTTAAAATAAGTTTTCTAACTATAAAGTGACTAACAAATTTGATTTATTACGATTTTTGTTTTTTTTTCACGTTTAAAACAAGATAATTTAAAAAAATGAGATTAGGCAAGTACTCTAACTGTGTCCACCTGCTTCTTTTAAGAGCTATATTGTAATTTAAATATCTAAACAAGATAGATTTTATTAGAGTGTTTTTTATTTATTTTAAAGTCTACTTTATGTTGCAAATAAATTTTGTATAAAATGTGTTATTTGTGTATCAGTAAGAGTTTAAATTATTGGCTAAGTGATTTAACTTTAATATTGAATTATAAGAAGATACCTGGTTTACAAAACTGTTTATGTTTAATATTATTTATTAGGAATAGTCATTTCTGTCATGGCTTACTACATTTTGATTGTAATATAGTAATACAGCTCTTAGAAAAAACAGGTGTACACACTTAGACTATATGCAATAAAATATCTTGTAAAACGAATTCTTTATATATTTTTTTCTGTTTTGTCTTTATTTTGAATTAAAATTTACTTATTTAAATAAATAACGTACAGATTTTAATTATGTATTAAGTATGTTATTGTAGTCTTGGGTTTAATTAGGAATTAAAAAAGGCGTTGCTTAACAGAACTAACCATAAATGAAATAGTAATATTATGTTACTATTTAGTAGTTTATTCGTAATTCCCAAAACTGTTTTAATTACCCTGTCAGGCGCCGTACCTACCTGCTTTACGGCGCGGTGTCGAATATCTTCTAACATTATTTAACCCTTCTGATTACCCCACAAACACAAAGTTCGCCCGCCGATTTTTACCTGACTGTAATAAGGTCATGTACTGGCGTATTTTCCACTGTATTTAAAAAATTGATAATTTTCCAAAAGTTAGATTTTGTGTATAATTTTTTTATATTCACGATAAAAATACATAAAGAGGAGCTTTTGATTTTTACAACAAAAAAACAACTTTTTTAGTTTTTATATATAATCATTTAAAAATATTATCAAAGACAGTGAGGTCACGTCTGGGTTACGTCTAGGAACTCAACCATGTCCCCGTTTAGCAACTTAACTATGTCCGTCTAATAGCAATTCAACAATCTCAATCTGATTTATCTGGGTTCGTCTAGCAACGTAAGTACACCGATTTAAATATATGTTACGGGCAACGTGATTAACACTATTCATAATGGCCAGGAAAAGTGATTAATCATGCTGTTTTAATCACGTTGCCCAATTGAGTCGGGTGTTATGAATACAGACTGGCCATTATTAATAGTGCCCGGACTTATTAAAATGCCCGTAACATATAGACAAAAGTAAAAACTCGTATTTATAGTAAGAGTTCATAATACTTCCGATTGGACCAGAAGTTATACCGTAAAATTTTTAATTGTTTTTCTTACACCCTAAGTAAAAAGAAGATGTTATTATCCTATTTCACCTGGTTAAAAAAATATTTGACTTTATACAGAGTAGTATTAAAAATTTGGATTTTTTTAAATAATCATGACCTTTACCATAATTCTTATAGGCAACTCATTGGCGATGGTGTAGTCTTAAGAATAATAAGAAAAAAGTTCCATTCTTACCAGAAAAAAGAAAGTGGTAACGATAAATGGAATGGTACGCTTTTTGCCCACATTTTTGATATTCTGATCTTAAAATCTAATTAAATGTCAAAAACCTTTTTGCAATATACGAAATTTTATAATTTTAATTTGGACTGTTTTTAAAGTATTAAGAAAAAAGCTTCGTCGGGAGTGTCTCATTTAAAGAAGCTTAGCTCCCTTAGGAAGTATTTTTCGATACAAATCTTTATATGAACTTTTTTTCACAAAATTAGCTTAGGGCTACGTCGTTAAATTATTTACACGTAATTTAGAAACATCGTTGTATATTATATTTAATAAAAAATAGTTTTAATCCGATTAGCGAGATAGGGAAGTAACTGCAGCACTTTTTATTAACCCAGTATATGCACCGGTATTAGGAAGTAGTTATACATGACATTTTCTGCAATATAGTTCTTTCTGATGTAGTTCAGGAGTGAAGCAGTTAATTATACCTACCTGCCCAGAATTAACTGTAATCCAAATCCAAATAAAAGAAAAACAAAATAACATTATTATTATAGACATAAAGATATACTTAAATATACTAACAATTTGCGTACGTGAAGCTTATATTTATGTATAAAATAATAGTTTTTCCCACATTATTCTTAAGTATTATGGACAGGACGAACGATAAGCTTAGATATGAACATGTAATGTTTTAAAATATGTACATAATTTATATAGAAATATTAATTTATAACCTAAATTTATTGGGTTTAAGTTAACGATATGACTAACACTATTACACATAACATTTTTATAGCTGTAATTCTTGGTAGAACAGTTTTCCTTTAAAACATTTTTGTCATTTTAAAACTATGTAGTATGTACACCATTACAATTTCATTTTGGCATGTATAAAATCATATAAAATGGAATTAAATAATTTTTAATAATAAAGTAAGGAACAAACAATAAAAAACATAAAAACTCTGAATCGAAACCAAGAAAAGTACCTTTTAGCATGCTAATTAAGCGTCTCGGCTGTTCATAAAGGTTTTTCATCTTTAACGTTACAATTTTTAAAGTTAGAGCTGTTTGTGTTGACCCAGCTCCAAAAAAGTCTTTGCGGTGATCAACATAAATCCTTGGAGATTCATCCATGATCAGTCGAACAAAAAAAAGTTTTATAAATAGATAATTTTGTACTTATATGTACGCATAGTTTTCTTTTCGATAACTCCCAAATTAACCGCAAATGGCACAAATTTTAAATTTTCCAGTGAAACACTCTCTGTATTTTGACATTTTTGACTTAAAATATTTTTTTGTTCTTAAGGCACAGAGTGCTATATAAAAAAATAATTTGTTTTTCATAAATATCTAAATTAATGGTTTTCAGAAACCAGCCGACTGACAATTTTGGCGAAAGTGAGTTTACTGCGATTTTTAGTTGTATTACGTAAACTCACGTTTCAAAATCAGACATTTTAATGGCAAGTAAGTTTCTTTAATTGAAAAACCTGTATATTTATCACATTTTGAAGATGTATTAAATTTTTTATTAAAAAGGTAAAACACACTATTCGTTATTGCTAGTTTCTAAGATATTAACAGTATGCTGGTATACTGAATAACAATTGAAAGTAAAGATAGAAAATAATATTTTGTTTCTAATTATTTTTAAATAGATTCTTTCACTCTCAGAGTGATAAATAATATGGCAACATATAATTAATATCATTCCATTAAAGAACTACTAACAGGGATGTCAGCAATTTAGTTTATTTTGGACACATATTTACTTTTGCACTTATGGCTGGTTTTTAGGTTAATCAAGTATATATGTATCTAAAATAAACTAAATAGCTAACTTATCTATAAGTGGTTCTTATAATGAAAGGTAATTAATTACATGTGATTATATTATTTGTCACTCTGACAGTGACAGAATTATTTAAAAAATAATTAAAACCAAAATATTCTTTTATTTCTTAACCTTTAATCGGTAATGGGTATATCAGCATACTGTTGATATCTCAGAAACCAGAAATAATTGACCCACATATATTGTGTTAAACATTTTTGATGTAGGATTTAAAACATAGTAAAAAATTGGTTAAATATACAGAGTGATTAAAAACATGTATGTAAATAAACATTTTTTAATTTAGTATAGTAAAGTATTTTTGTATCTTGTACAGGGGCAAATTTATTTCGTGTATAAATAGAGTTGGGATACCCTGAATACTGTATAAGCAAAAGTTAATGGTATATCGGTCAGTAATGCAATAACAAAACAAACACTATTAGTCACCCATGTTTACATGCCGGTATTCGCGATAGACTGTCTGTTTTCCAAGCATTGCCTATATGTATAATTTACAAGCTGACCCTGTATGTTTCTAAACTCCTGCTTAATTCAACTGCAACGGGTATTTTTTTAGGTAAACTTTAAATTGTTATGTTTTATGGCAAAATTAAAAAAAAATATATTTATTCAGATTTGAGTAAAATAATTCTTATTTTTATTCTACAAGGTGTAAAAGAAAAGTCCTATTTTGTACAAAAAAATGCCAAGAGCGACATTCTACAAAATAAATATTTTTTGTTTCTTAATTATATAGTGTTATTAAGTAGACTAATTAAAAGAAAACTGTTTCTCAGATTTTTGACATCTTGTCCTTCCTGTACTTAACAGTTTATCACAAAAGTCAATTTTTTAGATAATTTTAAAAATAAATGTATAAGTACCTTTGTAAACCCTATTAAAAATTTATTTCCAAAAAAATTATTAGTGCGTCAGTAGCGTGCGCAAATGTAATAAAATTTTATTTTGCTAAATATCTTCTTACGCACCACATATTTGTATGTAAGAGTGTAATTGTTGTTTATAATTTGATAAAAATATGGACATTTATCTCAAGATGGTTTTTTACTTTTGCAAAAAAGTTATCAATGGCGTAGTTATAATATATTTCTGAATGCTCTTTTTTACTTACAATAGGATTATCGGGTCGTCAAAATAATTGGTAATTCGGGTTTAAGAATATTTATCGATTAACTTACAGCACACAATAACATTTTTTATATCTTAGTATTTTTGAAAAAAAATACAGGGTGTTTCAAAACCCATGGATTTCATATTTGTATTTTTTAAGGAAAGTAAGGTTTTAATCCTTAGATGATTTAACGAAAAAGTTTAAATAAACATATGTTCTGACTGTCTTTACTTTTAAGATACAGGGTGGTAAACTTTAAAAATATATATTTTTTTATAATATCTGTAATACAACTCTAAAATTTTTAATTAAATTTGGTACAGAGCCACTTTACATTAAGAGCCTTTTTTAATAAAAAATATATTTTTAATTCTTTCAGTGGTGTTTGAGCGGGATTTATATAAAATATTTTTAAAGAAAATATAGTACGGCACTGCTCTTTTTTGAAACAAAAACCATTTTTATAGTTTTCATTTATTTTTTAACACATTTACTATCTTGCTTTTCTTTCTTCAACAAATGGTTTTTGCTTAATGAAATAAGAAACATTTCTCCGCATGTTCATATAGGTATTATGAGGTATCGGGTAATAGATTCCTTTTTTTTGTATTTCGAAGACTCTTTTAGTATTTTAAAAGTAGGATAAAAGATTTAACATGCGAGTTCTTGCGTCCTTTAAAATATTAAACCTTGCGATTTTTATCATAACACTAAAGAGGCATCTTCTATTAATTTTCACATTATAGCCATATTAACATGCGAATAAAAGCTTCATATTTTATTAAGGAAAAACTATTAATAGACTAACCAGATGTAAGTATTTAAAAATTTAAATATTAGTTTTTGTTAAAAAAAACAGTGGCGTACTAAATTTAATTTCAATCTTGCCACTAAAAGAAATAAAAAATTACATCAAAAAATGCCTCCTATATAATATAAAGTGGCTCTGTGCCAAATTGTATTAAAATTTTTAAACTGTTGCCACGGTACCCATGATATTTGGGCTACCAAATAACTTCATAAAATTATTTTTTCCATAGATAAACGGCTGTTTGGTAAGTCGGAATTATACAGGGTGCGACGATTTTTTTCATTTAATGTATGCATTTTTAACACCGGTGACAAATTCGACACTTTGCTTCGACCGTTTAATTGCTTTATCATTTTTGTACAAAAAAGGTAAATTTCATTTTACTCGATATCTTAAACCGTCTTTTATAAAATTACCTTTTAAATCTGGACATACCTGCATTTTGTATGTAAAAAAACAATTTAAAATAAAAAAATATTTAAATGTGATAAAATTATTAAAAGTGGTGTTTGTAAGCCCCTTAAACTTTATAATATAGTTAAAAACCGTTTTTAGTAGTTTTACCCTATTTTAAAAATTGTATGAAAAATGGTGTTACTTACAAAATGCTGGTATGTCGGGACTTAAAATGTGATTTTATGAAAAACGGTACAAGATATCGATTTAAATAAAGTATAATTTTTTAATACAAATATGATAAAGGAATTAAGAGGTCAAAGCAAAATGTCGAATTTGTCACCAGTGTTAAAAATGCATACAATAAATGAATAAAAATCATCGCATCCTGTATAATTCCGACTTACTTAACAACCCTTTACCTATCAAAGGAAGCATAACTATGAGGTTATTTAGTACCTCAAATATTATTGGCACTGTGGCAATAGTTCAAAACCTATATTTGAAATAAGTTTTTTTTAATTCCAACTTCGAAGGTCTTAAGAATCTTACGAAGCGCGATAGAATTTATATGAAATACTATTATCATTTGCCTCACTCTATCATTTTTGACCTTACCTTTTAGGACACCCTGTATATATTTTTAAATTTACCACCCTGTATTTTAAAAGTTAATACAGTCAAAACATAAGTTTATTTAAACTTTCTTTGTGAAACCATCTAAGGTTTAAAACCTTGCTTTTCTAAAAAAAAATGTGGAATCCTTTTTTAATATTAAAATATAAAAATGTTTACGGGTGTTCTAAGTTAATCCATAAATACCCTAAAATAACCGGAATTGCCAATTATTATGACGACGCGATGATCCTCTGGTAAGTAAAAAGTGCATTCAGACATATAATATAACTACGCCATCGATAACTTTTTTGCAAAATTAAAAACCATCCCGAGAAAAATGTCCATATTTTTAAAAAATTGGTAAAAACAATTCAAATCTTAAGTACAGAGTATGTAGTGCACTCCGAAATTTTAAGAAGGTATTATTTAGCAAAATAAAATTTTAAACATTTGCAACGCTACTAACGCATTAATATTTTGTTTCGAAATAAATTTCAAAAAGGGTTTTAAACCCCTTGACTGTAGCCCTGTGATAAACTGTTTAATACAGGAAGAATAATACTAAAAAAAATGGAAAAATAAAATATCTTGGAAAATGAAGCAGATATAAAAATCTGAGAAACTGTTTTTTTTCAAATAGTACGCAAGTAGTCCACTAGGAACCAACCACTCGCGCTAGCGAAATATCAAGGATACAAAATTCACAACGACGGCCGAATAGCCCAAAAAACTTAAGTTTAGCTTATAGGGTCAATTTGACAACCCCAGAACGTAAAGATACCATAATTATAGTCTATTTTCAATAAAATTTATTGATTTAAGCTTGAAATGACCCTGATCATGACCTAATGGAATCAAACTGACCCCGAATTCGGATTCAGAAATTTCAAAAACATAAAAATACCACGATTGTGATCCCTTTTCGACGAATTTTGATGAAAGACCTTGACCCTGACCTGATGGGGTCAACCCGACCCCAGATTCAGATTCAGCGACCCCAAAAATATAAAGATACCATGGTCTTGTCTTTTGGACCACCAAGTTTTTTTATTTTGTAAGGCAAAAACTACTTACATGGAGGTAGAATTCTTATTATTTTAATATTATGGAAGCAAAAATAATATTATTTAAGAGCGTTACTTATTAAAATATATTTTTTAATAGTTAAAAGGGGTGTTCTGATATTCATGAAACAAATTTTAATGGCATATTCTACGTCGAACATAAGCTTTTTTTTCTATATAAACATATGTCCGAAAACGCTATTTTTATAATTTTTAAACCGCTTCAGATATTATTTTGGTATTTGGTACCAATACCTGTTAAGCAATGCACCAAATACCAGTTAAATATCTAGAGTAGTTTAAAAATTTTAATAAAAATATATTTTTTTAGAATTTTAACACCCTTTATCTCTAAAAGGACGGGTTTCCGGACATATGTTTATATAAGAAAGTAAAGCCTATTTTCGACGTAAAATATGCCATTGAAATTTGATGTATGCATTTTGGAACATCCTGTATATTCAGCGGTATTCGAAACAAAATCGTAGTAGACTAAAAAGCTAATACTATTTATTTGTGATATATACAAAAGATTATCCGATGTCGTCCGATTTTTAAATACATTTAATAAAATTTACACATGTGCAAAATATTTGTTAAAATAGGACTATATTTAAAAAATCATAAGCCATATTTTTATTTAAAATAAAGTGTTGATTAATTTCACAGATTTAATAAAGAGTACATTTCTTTAATAGTTTTGCTTCCTTACTTTTAATAGTTTAAAAATTACCCTTATTATTATAAAGTGTCCTCTTATAAATAAAATATATATATATATATATATATATATATATATATATATATATATATATATATATATATATATATATATATATATATATATATATATATATTTATTGAGTAAAATAAACATTTAAATTAAAAAATATTTCAGTCTCCAACATGGATGAAGTACCAATTAGTAGAGCTACACTTGCATATTACAAGGAAAGTCCACAAGCCAATATCAGTTACCGATATTTGCTCCAAAAATTAAAAGATATTCTTTAAACAGAAGATTTATCCCACATATAAAACAAATTTTGTCCAAACTAATAAGTGACTATAATTCTAAAATAAAAGCTGCACATTATAATGTTGCTCAGTTTAACAGAAAAAATAACGATTGGCTTTAAGAAAATATAGTTTTGCCTACTACTTTACCACTTCACACAAAAAAGCAGGACAGTTCTAGAATATCTCAAAAACACTTTATTGAAAGTAGTGAAAGCACAAGTAGGAGAAAAACTGAAGAACTAAGAAAACAATGACATATACACCTAAGCTGCTTGTATATGCTGCACAGATGGCATATCAAGTTAAAGGGCAACTAGATAGCCTCTAAGATAGAAAAATATATATATAGGTATCCATGGACCTACATATTCTGAAAGATACACCAAAATATCACAAAAACTCTGTCAGAAAGTAATGTCTCCTGAAAAAGCTTTGTCAATTTTTTTAGAAGTGGCAAAAGTCAGTATAACAAAATTGGGTCGTACACAAGAGAAAAAAAACTGTTGTTTTTACAAATTATGAAACATTTACTGAACAAAAAAAAACTGTTACCCTGAAAACCTCTCTGTAACAAGTTTGCGCAGAAGTTTCGTTGCAAAATTTATTAGACCATATTGCCAAAAGGTTGTATTTGTCCCTTACCGAAGTTTTAGATGGCCTTACAACAGACCAGCAGAAGTTGTTTTGTCTCATAACAAAATGGGGCTTTTATAGATCGGGTTGCCACGCACAATATAATCAAACATTTGAAATTGAGAATGACGACTCTTATATGTATATTACATCTGTGGTACCAATCCGTTTTACTTGTAATCGACAAAATTATATTATAAGGCAAAATCCTTAACCTTCTTCGACGAGATATTGTCGACCACTAAGGTTACAAAGTCGCCAAAGAGAACTATTAAGACAGAAAATGTTGCACGTGGAAAATGAAATAGCTGCTTTGGAGCCTACCCACCCTAATCTTAATTAACAACAAATCCCTATAAATGAGGGCCTCCAAACGCAGTTTTTGATAAATCACAATTTTAAGAGTATCTTACAATTTTTACTCCGCGTTTTACAATTTATGTTTAAAAAGTTTTTTAATCAACATATATTATATAGCAAATATATAAATAATACATTTTTCGATTAAAACACCTTTTAAAATTTATAGGTAAAAAAACGTGAAGTAAAAATTCTTGGGTACCTACCCTAAAAATTGTGTTTTATCAAAAACTGCGTTTTGATTTGGAGCTCCTCAATATCCAGTAATGTATTCTTAGGATGTCGTCAGTAGTTTTTTTCAGAATTATCATTTTTATTATTATATCTAGGATATATGTTAATAATAAAATTATTTTAAAATAAAAACACACAACTTTAATGTATTTACATTTTGGCCAGGAATTCCTATAATTTCACCTGTGTGCGATGGACGGCGTTACCCGCTGGGCGGGGCTTCCCGAATCTTCCTTATAGAGAGTGGCACAACAAAGTTATTTTGTTTGTAATATGTACAAGATACCGCAGGTGGCGCCATCTAGAGTTTACAATAAAGTTTATAGCAACTTCCTATTTCTCACCCTGTATCTTCGAAATCATCAACTTCTGGACTAAGGTTGAGTTAGATCGGCATTATTCAGCACTAGGAATTTGTGTGTAGCAGACTTTTCCGCACCTTTTAAAGAAACCGAGTATAATTTTATTTTATTGCAAAAAAAAAATCATGTACAATTTTTTTTTTTTAAGAAACAAAATATGACGATTAAAGCGTTAAAGCAAATAATATCTGTTTTAGGAAGTTATTAAGGATTCTTTTTTAAGGCCAAAATCATTACTAGTTTTAAGGATAAAAAGTTTTTTATCGTTTACCAAAAATTTAATAAACTGCACTTAACAAGCTTCTAAAAATATATAAATAATTAAAGAGATATACCCACCCAAGATATGTGACCCTAGTACAATTGAGTGTTATTTGTCTCTGATGAAGTGCTGAGAAAAATAGCTGTAAGAGTGGTACTGACAGCTGGGAAAAACAAATAATCTCCGATCAAGCGGACAGGAAAACCTGCTAATCTATCGGATTCTGAAGTAAAGAAAATAGAGATAAAAATAATATAAATGGCGTTAAGTTATAACCCAAAATATCAAAAATGACTAAGCCTATATATTTTTAAACTGGAGCAAAATTTTATTAGTAAACGTTGTAGAAAGTTAATTTTTTATCAAAATTTAAATTTGAAAGAATAAAAGTAACTTACCTGTTTTTTAAAATACTTGCTTTGAGGAAGTGAATAAAAAATCAAGTAGTTTATCTATTGTTTGCATATATGTTTTTCTTGTCACTTTAATGTGTTAATTTTACAAGTGATATATCCACTTTGTATAGATATCTGTTATTTTTATCGATGAACATAAATACAAGTAAAAAAATGTTTTTTAACTAGAAATATTTTATTTTAAATTTTGAGCATAAGAGTCAAATTCGTAACAGTATTTAAAAAAATAAAAGTACTTGCTCTTTTTTTATATTTAGGGTTATAACCAGAGGCTCAACTGTTTTAAAATTATTTTATCAAGAAGCTGAGACTTGTGATGCACACTAAATATCACCGGGTGCCTACGAAATTACTTCCTTATGTTACTGTACCATAAAGGTTCCTGGTCGCTTCAACAAAAACATACTCTAACAAAAAGTAACTTTAATACTTGTAATAAGTTTTTACGACTTCGGTTTCGTAGGAAATGATTTGGAATTTTTATTTTTAGATGGGACACCCTTTGTATATTTTTTTGTGGATAAAAAAATAAAACAGCAGAAAAGTAATCCTTTTGGCACCCGGTGTACTAGATATTATTCTGCCTCAAGAAAAACACTTTGTTAATTAAAAAAAATAATTTTTTTTGGTTCTGTTTGATTTTTATAAAATTTTATTGACAACGGCTTTTTGGAGTTAGTAAATATAAAAAAATTAATAGATTATTTTATTCCGAATATTACTATTTCCGTTTGTAGAAGTCTTTCTTAATAATATTTTCTACCAGGAATACAAATGTAAATGCATTTACCTGAATAAATTTAATGTTTTTGATGTTTAATTAAGTTAGTATCTAGACATCTAAGTCTACATCCACATTTTAAGGCATTAAAAACGGTTTCCAAAAACTAAAAAGATTGGACTTTAACTCGCCTCTTTCCTTAATCTGATAGTTTAATTAATGTCAAGGAATATGCCACACGTTGCTGTGGATCAGTAGTTATAATAGACTGAATATATTTCTTGCTTAATATATACAATAAAATAACTATAAAAACTGTATTGAACATAAAGACAAAAAATATGCATGGTGTCCCATTTAAAATTTAAAAAAAATACATATAAACAAAAAAAGGTTGATTTAGGTAAAATAAGTAAAAAGCATATTTTCAATCTGAGTAAAAACTTGCTGTTCTAATGTTTTTACAGAATTAAACAAATTTTATAAACAAAAAGCGTTAAATTTAGCTCATCCTTTAGGTCATAAAATATAGGTTTGTTCCAGCAGGCTGTCAGAAATGTTTCCAACCGTTCCGATTTTGCGCACTTCAAATTTGTCGTTCCAGCAGTGCCATGTTTGTAACATTATACAATTGTTTGTTGTTCCAGCAGTAGTTTTAAGATGTTGGAAACATGTTGGAAACTGTTTGAAAAGTTTGCAAACTTTTTCAAACATTACTGACAATTTTTAACATAACCTTTCTTGTATTGACGTATGAGCAGTATGCACCAAAGAGAATAGACAAGGATAGAGGATCAATCGCCGTTTCGAAAAGTGGCACAATTTGAAGAAAGGGTCTGCAGGATGGCAGGGCATGCGCATACGCACTCCCAATGTCAAAATCAGCGGTATATTCAAAAACATTGATTTATTCAGTTTATATATCATGTAACATGTGCATAACAGTGTAAAATGTGGTTTATACTGAAATTTATTAATATTTTAATGACTAAATATTGGTAATTTAGTCCTAATGGTGTATTAAAATCTATTTGGTAGAAAACTATTTTTTCTTAGATTGGAATAGGTTAATGTGGAAAAATGTATAAGTATAAATTTGTGGGAAATGAGAACTGAAAATAAAAATCTAAATAGAATTATTTCTTGAAAACTAAACTTTTATTGCGAGATTACTTATTTAGCATAAAAAATGGTACTAAATGTAAAAGAAGTGTATAATTTTAAGAAATATATGAAAATATCATGCACAAACTTACCAACCAAATAAATTTTAGATTTATGTTGATCCTATTTAGTTGAAAAGTTCTATAGGTTAATATTACCTACTTATACTAAGAAAAGCGTAGTAGGATTTCAGTTTCCATAGGCCACTGTGCTTGGTCCATTTTATTCGATATCTACATACTTGTTTTTTAGGTATAAGGAAACAGATAAGATTGTAGGTTTTAATTAACAATGAAAATTTAAGTTTCCACATTACTGGATACTTATTTTGAAATAAAATACTTTTGTAAAAGAAGCTTAAAAATGCTCGTTATTGCAGAAAAAATCCTAATCCTAAACATCTTTTTTCCACAAATTTTCAATATTGACAAAAAATAAGTGTACTTTCCTCTTAACATAAATTTATATTTTTAAGATATTTCATATACCTACCACTGAAAACAATTAATATCGAATGGTTAAATTTTTCGTAAAATTAGTAAAAAGTTTGCCTTATGGTACGAACTTAAGTAGACACACTCTATATCTTGGTTTGTACCTTAACTGGGTCAGGTATTAAGTTTTTTAAGTGTTTAGGCTTTGGGCCTTTTTATTTTTTTGCTTTAGTATAATTTTTTATCACTATTAATACTTTTTAAACTGATCATTTGTCTGACTTTTACAGTTCAAGCAAATTTTTTAAATAGAGAGTGACACTACACAGAAATCCTTTATTGGTTCATTGTAGCTTTTACCTCCAGCAAGATATTCATTAAATATATTTTACGGATGTATATAAAATATTAATGTATATAATGTTTTGTTACATAAATAAATCCTAGATAGTGTTAATTTGTTTTTATTAAAAAAACAACGTAAATAATTTAAAAATAATTTATTAAAAAACCCATAAATTTCCACAAATTTTGTTTCAATAATTTATATCTATAACACAGGTCACACGTAAAATCAAACCGAATAAAACACAAAACAAATATACAGCCACAACAATCACAAAACATCAGCCATATTGAACATGTGAAAGTCAAGAGCCAATAGCAAGCCGAAAAAACAACCTCCCATGCGCATGACGAGTAATCCCGCTGTGTTAAGTTAACCATCAAACCGGTGAAAGTTCGCAAGATATTTGGCTGATAGTATTGATTCAGACACAAAAATGTTACGTAAAAAGTACGTACTGAAACAAAAAATTCTAAATAAATCCATACTTTAACCAAGCACGTCCTTTTTACCAACGTTAAGCAAGAATAAAATAAAAACTTTGACGAGCTCTTTTGGTCGCTGAACACAATCACCAGTCGCAGGTGTGTGCCATTTCTTAATTGGTGGGGGTAAATCAACTGTTTATCTCCCTTGTCCATGCTCTTTGGTATGCACGCCTTGTTTATTTTTCGTTCCAGCAGAAAACTGTTGCCAACATTTTTGACTAATGTTTGTAACAATTTCTGCGTTTTACGATTGTTGCTAACATGTTTCCAACATTCTGCTGGAACCTACCTTATAAAACAAGAAACATGATTGATTTTTTAACGGCATTTATTTTTACATTATTAAATTTACAAAATTATATTTACAAAGCCTAAATAAAGCAAACGGTAAACTTATTTATAAATTAACTAATAAAATATATTCAGCTAAAAAGGATATTAGGTAAAGTATTTAATTATCGTATTAGGTACTAGCTAATCTATGGGTATCCTCTATTGACTAGAAATACAATAATAGTTTTAGTACATTTATTTTCTACATTGTTATGCTTAAAATACATTTAACCTGTTTGCTACATCCACATGTTTTATTTTTTAGTCAACTTAAAGGTGTCGATAAAAAATATTAATTTACGAAAAAATATTTTTTTATACATTATTACCAAAACCGATAAGCTTAGAGACATGGGGGTTAGGAAAATTAAATAGATACAATCATTTATTTACAGAACTGTGTTAAAATATAAATTTTAAAATAAATATACCTATTAAATAATAATAATAAAGTAACAATTTATAGCCTATTTTTGGAAGTTAAAATCCACCCAATTATAAGAATTAACTGTATCTATACACAGAACTTATACATTATCTACAAATATGACATTTTTGGCTTATTTATCTTTTTGACTAGAAGCACACTCATTTTTAAATGTTTATACATATGACTTAGCTTTTTACAGTACTTTATTTAAAAAAAAACCTTATTTATAATAAATATAAAAAACTTATTATATTCAGTGTGTCCACGAATGGACTTAACATATGCCTGTAAAAAGTTTGTTTTCTTAATTGTGCAACAGAAATTATTTCCTATAAATTGTTTTTTTTCTAAAATACTATAAACTATAATAAAATGGCAGTAGAATATAGAGGGTGATCTAAAATTGCGGAAAGACTTATGTGAAAAATAACAAAATTGGAAAAATATTTTTAAGCCCACCTAATTAATTAGTACGAAAAAGGAATCAAAAAGTATATTTTAAAATTTCTTTTTTTTTGGTTATGGTTTATGGTGAAAATTGAGGTAAACTTTAAAAACATTATTTTCATATTTTTTTATTTTTAATTTATTATTATTTTGAAATAAAAGCGTTAAAACTTACATCATATTATGTGAAAGATTAAAAAAAAATGGAAAAAAAATAATTTTGTAACTATTTATTTTAATACCATGAAATTGTTATTACTTAGACACATTTAAATAAACTTGATAATATTGAATATAAAAAGTAAAAATAAATAATTAGGAAAAAATATTGTCTTAGTTTACACTTATTTGCCACCAGTATATATGAGCATTAGAAAAAACATGTATAAGCCTCTTTAATAACATGTTTTTAATTTAATAATTTTATTAATTACATAGGTGGTTTCAAGAATATATATTACCCTATTTTTTAAACTTTTTAAGTAGTATTATTGGTATTTTCTACAACCCTGCATATCATAGAGCAACTATTAATAAAGCTTTTAGTATTTTACTTAAAATAAACATTTTTAAGAATTTTTTTTCAAAATATTTAAAATAAAAAGCTGGGTCCATCCATGGATACAGGGTACATATTTGTATTACAAATATTAAAGAAGAATAACTTAAAATTAAAAAGAACTGACCATTTTTAACAACAGGCATTTATTAATGAGTTTAAAATTTAATTCATTTTCTACCGTTTTTTAAAATACAAAATAGTGGCATTATGAAAATACCTATAAACTTAATGTATAGTATATGTATATATATATATATATATATATATATTGTTGACATTACAAAATTGTAAAACCCATTATAAACAATTCTGAAATTAATAATAGGTGTAAAATATATCAGTCTGGTACTATAGTAATGTATTTGCAACTCCTAATTTCATATGTGAATATTTTCCTTTCTAAAATACAACTACAAAATTTTTAACTTATACAGCGTGTCTACTTAAGTTTGCACCATAAAAAACTTTTTTTTATTATTAATTGTACGAAAAAATGTTATTCTTTGTAAAAAGATCTGAATGGTCCTAAAATCTAAAATGCCATCATCACATATTAACCTTTTTTGGTGGTATACAGGTATTTTGAAAAAAAAAGAATTTTGCTCAAGAGGAAAGTTATTTACTTAAAAGTACTTTAAAAAAGACAATTTACTTAAATCGAATTATACAATGTACATTAAAAAACTGGCATTTTAATTAATTTTATTTTTATTGAGTACCAGTTTTTATAAAACGCAAAATTTTAAAGAAAGATGTAAGATAATCAATAGAAATTATATGTATGTATATATAATTGTTGCCTTAGAAATTGCTTAAGCGCATTAATTTAAAACCAGTTTGATATGTCTTTGTAATAGCTCAAGATCCCAGTGCCCCCAGACCAAACTTATTTTCTCAGAAATGAAATATATCAAATAATGTAGTGCTAATATATACCATGCGTGTATGCATATTTTTAGCTGGAAGCCGACGGTCAATTTACAGGTACCAGGTGCCAAAGGTAGATAAAAATAGTACTTTCTTTTCTTAAAATCTTAGTGCTGATTTTTATGTATATTTTAGAAAATATTAAAAATTCATAAATAATACTCGTCTGATACCAGACTCATTTCAGCGGCCATAATTTATATCAGGCGCTTTAAAACTTCTAAAAATTATGTAACTTTACTTACAATCTTAGGAAACTAATTCAATAATAATTGTTCTGCAAAAATTATTATTGAAATAGTTTCCTTAGTAATATATATAACAATCAAGACTGAGATTGTAAGTAAAAGTTACATTATTTTTTTTGAAGTTTTAAAGCGCCTGGTATAGATTATGGCTGCCGAAATGAGTCTGGTATCAGACGAGTATTAATTATGAATTTTTAATAATACTTTCTAAAATATACATAAAAATCAGCACTGAGACTTTAAGAAAAGTAAGTACTATTTTATCTACCTCTAGCACCTGGTACCTGCAAATTGGCCGTCCGTCGGCTTCGAGCTGGCAAATATACATACACGCATGGTATATACTAGTACTACCATTATTTGATAATTTTATTTCTGAGAAAACAAGTTAGGTCTGGGGGCCCTGGAATCTTGATCTATAACGTACATAAAGTAGGATGCATTTACTAGCATCACAAGACGGATTCTGATACTTATACTAAATAATACTGACCACTTATCCCGCTAATATCACAATTATATGAAAAAACAAGTTAAAGTCTAAACCAAAAGTCAATTTTGTATGGCAAACATATTCACGTTTATGTACGTTTAACTTGATAAATCAATATGTCAAAAATAAATACGTTTTAAATACTCAATAATAATATAATTCGTCGGGGATCGTGCAAATCCGCGTGCCTAAACAACACTGGATAATTCCGCGTATCTGACAAATACTGTAGCTAATTTTCGATTTCATGGAATTCTTCGTAAAATCCTGATTGACAGCCAGAAAAGATACTCTTTGGTAAATCAAAATTAAATTGTGATCAGGACTTTTGACCAGACCAACTTTTTTATATGTTTTTTGATGCCCTGAATTTGAATTCGCAGTCCGATTTGGTACATCAGGCTGGATTTTTAAGTAAACTGCGAAAAACACCATTTACATTTTCGATTTTCAGCGATTTTCGTAGTTTACTCAAAACTGAAGCCAATGAAGCAAAACGAACTTCAGTTCAAATTCAGGACATCAAAAACATAAAAAAGTTGTTGTGGTCAAAATTACCGATTACTTTTTTTGTGTGTTCCGGTGCCTCGACCTGTGCAAGTGATTAGTATTTTTAGCCAGACCAACTTTTTATGTTTTTGATGCCCTGAATTCGAATCCGTAGTCCGTTTTGCTACATCAGGCTTACGTTTTGAGTAACCGTGAAAACACCTCTTAAATATTTGATTTAAGCGATTTCTGTGGTTTTTAGTTTACAAAACTCAAGCCTGATGGTGCAAATCGGACTCCGAATTCGAATTTAGGAACATCAAACATTTAAATAAGTTGGTCTGGTAAAAAGTACTGATCACTTTTCTATCTTGTATGTCTGTTATTAGATACTCTAATTAATTAGAAAAATTTGCCAATTTGTCCATAAAATAACGATATTAAAAGGTTTTAACCTTTTCATGTAAAATCGATAAAACCTAGATACGCGGTCTTTACCTATGGAAGATTTAAAGTTTTGCACTATCCCCGACGATTTGGCTAATCTGAATTAATAGGTTTAGATTTTTTTTAAATATATATTAAAAAAGTAAGTATTTTTAAATCAATAATTTTTATTATATTATTGATCATTTAAAACTTAAATTTTTAAGTGAAGGTAAGTTGCCGCTTGGAGCGTATTGCAGATTTTTCCCTGCCCGCACTTTCAAATTTTTTATTTTGTAATTTTCTAAAATATTATACAGTATTTGATCATATGATAAGTATTTCTTTTATAACTAATTAAAGGAACTTATTTGTTGATATGATTTTTAAAAAAATATATATTCTTTTTATTTATTTACAAGACATCTACATTTTTTTAATTTAAAGCTAATATATCACTTTTTAGTTAAACTAAATAACGATGAATTTGGTTGAATACCAAAAATTTAATATGCATTAAAAAAAGTATGGGCAAAGATTTAAAAAAATATTATTTAATCCACGATATTTAAAAAAATATTCTATTTAAATTTAATAGTTATAAATTAAATTAACTTATAATATTTAAAAAGAGCCCAAGATATTTATTTTTGATAACTTCTTTATGCAAATACTTAAAGATCTTGACAAGGTTCCTGAATTATTTTATTGATTACCAGTTATTTATAAAACTTCACAGATTTTTTTAACCAATACAGATTTATTTTAGTTAAATAATTTAAAAAAATAATACGCACTGACTAGTAAAATTAATACCTTAAAACATAAGACTAGAATCAAAGACTAGATGGTGAAAAAAGCATGACTAGAATAACGAATTATTTTTAAACGAGTTATGACAGACTACAACTAAGAGAGATCTTTACCGTGAAATACTGATATAAAATAAATTACAATAAAGAAAATTTTCTGTAGCTAATGACTAGAATGACTAGATATATTCGGTAAAATAATTTGACTAGATAATATACAACTAAACATAGTGGGCAATTAGGATGTAAAATATATTACCCAATCTAGTTTATTTTAATAATGCAGCTTAAAGGTTACTAAAAACTAATGACTTGAAAGAAATATATGACTAGACTAAGAAAATATACATAAAGGAGTTATTATAAGCTATAATTAAAAAAATTTGCATCGTGACATACTAAATAAATTAAAGAGCTTTACAGAATTAAATATTTTTATAGCTAATGACTAGAATGACTAGATATATTTATATAAATATTTTGATCAGATAATGTTTGACTAAACCTAATACGCGATAAAAATGTCAAATATATTTTCCAATCTCTTTAATTTTATTAGTACAGCATAAAATATTGCTAAAAACTACTAATTTCAGTGTCTATGTAAGTGGGCGTCATATGGGAAACTTATTTATTATTAATTTTGCAAAATAAAGTTATTCTTTATAAAAAGTTTTGCATGGTCAAAACCCTAAAATACTATCAGATATTTTATTTGGCTCAGTCATCTACGAGGTTTGGCCAAAAATGAAATTTTTACTCAAAAGTTAAGAACTTGTATTGTTGCTAATGCCGTAAATTGTTACAGGGAAAAAATAATTAGATATAAAAAATACTTCTAAATATACAATTTTATTTATTTTTGTATTTTTTTTGTACTTCGAAAATCGAGAAAATTTAAGTTGTACATTAGTGCATTGTATATTCTTCTTGTTTGAATAACAATAAATTTAAAGTGTTTATTTGAAACAGTTCTATGACATTTATAACCATAAAATGTAGTGCAAAAATGTACAAAGTTAAATTTTTACAAAAAATTGCATATTTGTACGAAATATTTAATTTTAAACATCTTTTCTTTACAACATTTTTTAATATTAGCAAAAATACAGGTCCTTTATTCTTAAGCAAACATAACATAATTAGCCAAACCTCGTAGATAACTGACACAATTTGATATTTGATGGTTGCTTCCTAGGTTTTGGACGATGCAGAAATTTTTATAAGGAATAACATTATTTCGTAAAATCAATAATTATTAAAAGTTTTCCTATGACGCCAACTTACGTAGACAGACTGTATGTAGGTGGCCAAATTAATTACTAGAATTATTAACAATATTTAATATTGCCTTTTTTAATAAAAAAGATTAATTTTGTTTTATTTTCTTTTTAATATTATTTCTGTAGTGTTATTTTGTTTTAAAAGACTATAAACCTTTTTGTATAAAAATAAACGTATACTTTTTTTCTCACAAAATTATAATTACTGACTATATAAATATTTAGAAATATAATAATTTAAAACTTAAAGTTTGTTTATTTTTGAAAATTTTATAAAATAAATAAAAATAAGAATGATATAATATACTGACAAATTATTTGTAATCAAAATACTTTTGTGGAAACTAATTACTTATGTTGTTTTAAATGACTAGATTTTAGGGTACAAACATTTTTTTATTTCGTTAAAAGGTATCTTTTTTTTACACAATCATTATAATTAAACGTAAAAGTGTGAAAATTATATTTTTAGTTTTAAAACCATTATTCTTATTTTTGCACTTTTTAAAGGTACCTAAATTAGTATACGTAAGTTTCTTGTACAAGTATATATTATTAAATTTTTAATATCTTACACATATTTACATCGACTTTTTTCTATTTACAGTCACTATTTCCAAATTCCATCCATGATAGTCCCGAAAAATACCTCTCAGAGCCTAATAAACTGCCTCCACAAACAGGAGGTAACGGTGGTGGCCTCCATAAACTTGGTGGAAGACGTGGTATTGGCCTTACCGGCACAAGCCGTTGTCATTCCATCTGGTGAACCGTTTGGTGCTTGCGAAGGTAGGCAATCTGTAAATTAAACATTTAATTATTGAAGGGAAAATATTTTTTTGTTTTTTAAACATATTTCCACACGTAGTATAAAAGCTACCAAGTGCACAATTAATACATATATAACACACCTTTTTCTATTTGTTATAATTTATCGTTAAGTGATACGTGATTCTTAAAAACATTCATCATAAATATGTGCTTTATATCAAGTTCTATTATGTAATATATATATATATATATATATATATATATATATATATATATATATATACAGGGTGTTCAGTTAAGGGTGTACACTATCTATATCTCAAGAACCCTTGACCTCAGCCAATTGGCAAAAAAAAATTATAACAAAAATGGCAACGAGGAATCGTCCAAAAATATTTTTAACTTTGCAATGTGGCCGTAAGAGGGCGCAACTGTCAAAATAATAATACAAATTTAAAATTAGACCAAAATTTCCAAATTAAGATATAAGTTTGATAACGCCATTGGAAAGCTGAGTAAATTTTCTATGAATTCGGCTTAAACCAAATTTTAATTGGATCAATAATAAGGATGGGAAAACAAATGAATGTTGTCATATTTAAATCGCTATATCTTGAAAACTTCTTAACCAATTTTAATGAACAAGGTGTCATATGAAAGAATATTTTCATCTCTTTTAATAAACTTTTACAGTGACATAAGTTAGTTTTAAAAAATAAGTTAGATGGCGCTGTTCGCTGTTGTTAGAGTTTTCCTCAATTTTTTCTAAAATATCAAATGGATCGGTATGCTTTACCTTACAAATTGTAAGAGTGAATAATAAAATCTACATTTCGGCGAAAACCGCATATCGATATCTTTATTCGTTTCGGAGTTATTGCCAAATAACTGGTGATAATAGAAGCAAAAACAAAAAAAAAACGAGTTTAATGTAGTTAGTATCTAACAAATAAATGAAATATGGATTTAATTATAGCCTATAAAGAGATCTGCTTAATATCCAGATTAAAAAATTTTAACTGACTTGAACTAATTGTAAGTAATATCGAACCACGAGGTAATGCGTACTTATTTTTATTTGCCTTCTTGTTCTGTCACAGCCAGCCGTGAAAAACAATAAAAACATTGCGTCTAGTTGTCATGGTAATAAAAGCAGTAACTGTCATTTTGATTTGTTTGTTGTCTTGTCAAAGTAATTTTTCTTCTTATTTCCGCTATTAAAGTAAAAATGCCGCTTACAAATGAAGAAGCATTTCATGTGTTACGTGTGTATTTTGAGTGTTTTCAAAAATGCAGCCAGAGCTTCAAGAGAGTATGCTTTGCAGTATCCTAATCAGGCGCATCATTCCAGGCACGTGTTTACTCGTTTAGCAAGGCGACTTAGAGAAACGGGACAGAGTCCAACCACATTCGGCTCAAATAAGGTATCGCAGAGTCAGAAATGAGACGAATATCATAAACGTTTTAGCTTATATCACTGTTGATTCACATGCTAGTATTCGCGAAATTTCCAGGGATTTGGGACTTTTAGTTGGTTCCATTCATAAAATATTGAGAGATTTTTAACATGCATCCATACGACAACCGCCTTAAATTATTGTCATTGGCTTCTTAACATGATAAGGGACGATCGTCGTTTTTGGATAAAGTGCTATGGACGGATGAAGCCTCATTTACCAGCAATGGTACAGTTAACCTACACAACATGCATTACTGGAGTGATAATAATCCTCACTGGATGCGTGAAGTTGACCATCAACATCGTTGGACAGTGAATGTATGGTGCGGAATTGTTGAAGGAAAGATTATCGGCCCTTTATCTTTGATAGAGCTCTAAATGGTGAATTATACCTTCAGTTTTTAATTGATGATATGCCACAGTTATTAGAAAACGTGACCCTCGCGACAAGAAGAAATTTATGGTTTCAACACGATGGGTGTCCTGCCCATTTTGCAAACCAGGTGCGTCACTACCTTGACCAGTAATTCCCTTTCCGGTTGGATTGGAAGAGGAAGTTTATTTCCTTGGCCAGCTAGGTCTCCGGACTTAACTTGTCTCGATTTTTATTTATGGGGTAGAACAAAGATCTCGTTTACAAAACTCGACCAACAACACGAGAAAATATGATCGAGAGAATTAGAATGGCTATAAACAGCATATCCGTGGCGGAAGTTGAAACTGCTGTATCGTCAACACAACAAAGGCTGCACCGCTGTATTCAGAATGATGGAAAGCATTTCGAACACATCAAATAAGTGCCCAATTTTTCTCAGAATTTTGTTTTTGTTACGTGTTACCTGTTGTCTGTTGTAAATTGTCTTTCATATTGACATGTTGTTAATTAAAATTGGTTAAGAAATTTACACAAAAATAAAATAAACTCGTTTTTTGTTTTGCTTCTATTATCACCAGTTATTTGGCAATAACTCCAGAAACGAATAAAGATATCGATATGCGGTTTCGCCGAAATGTAGATTTTATTATTCACTCTTACAATTTGTAAGGTAAAGCATACCGATCCATTTGATATTTTAGAAAAATTGAGGAAAACTCTAACAACAGCGAACAGCGCCATCTAACTTATTTTTTAAAACTAACTTATGTCACTGTAAAAGTTTATTAAAAGAGATGAAAATATTCTTTCATATGACACCTTGTTCATTAAAATGGATTAAAAGTTTTCAAGATATAGCGATTTAAATATGACAACATTCATTTGTTTTCCCCATGCTTATTATTGATCCAATTAAAATTTGGTTTAAGCCGAATTCATAGAAAATTTACTCAGCTTTCCAATGGCGTTATCAAACTTATAGCTTAATTTGGAAATTTTGGTCTAATTTTAAATTTGTATTATTATTTTGACAGTTGCGCCCTCTTACGGACCACATTGCAAAGTTAAAAATACTTTTGGACGATTCCTCGTTGCCATTTTGTTACAATTTTTTTTTTGCCATTTAGGCTGAGTCAAGGGTTCTTGAGATGTAGATGAGTGTACACTCTCAACTGAACACCCTGTGTATATATATATATATATATATATATATATATATATATATATATATATATATATATATATATATATATTACGTTCTACTTTTATTAAAGTAATTTAAAAAAATATATTTAAGGAAGTCTTTCTGATATTTTATTTGCAAACAACTTAAAACCTTATGGTTTTTACAAATATCTATTTGAACATCTTTCACAATGTAGTCAAGTCAATGAAGCTATCTAACAGGATCGCTGTCCTAAGTCCTAAATCCTAAGCCCGCAAAACAAGTCCAATTTTACATAATTTTTTAAACTTTTATTTTTTTAAATGTTTTTTAAAGTTAAAAACCTCTCAGAGAGGGATAATAATTATTATTATGTATTTAAAAAATATAAATAAATGATATTTTTACACTGTGTTAAGAGGATGCCGTAGCACGTTAAATTAGCTAAAACGCGATTCGCTGCCATTTTTAAATATTTGTTTTGAGAAAAGTTGTACATAGAAAAGTTTCTTAAAATGATCCAAAGATGATCGGAAAGTTAATTGAGTTTTGGTAATGGTAATAATTAACACATTAAATTTCCCAAAATTACAAAACCGTAAAAATTACCAACTTTCCGATAATCTTTGGATTATATTACTCGAATATAAAAAAATAGTACGTCACTTTATTTTACCTAAAAAATATTATTTTGGGTGTCGATTAAATTTTAAACAAATTTGAATTCCTACTTTTTTAAATCGATCTATGGTTTCCGCGTAAAAAAATAAAACGCTTTAGTCTAAGATCCGAATAGGAAGCGACTTTCACCCATCTCTTTACCGAATAAAAACTGTTTTATGTTAAAAAAAACTATTTAAACAAAGGTATTGCTATAGGTTTGCCCTAAAAAATAGGTCAAGTATAGGATCAATTAAAAAAATCAGGGTTTAAAATTTTTGAGTGACCATGTATAATGTCATTTTGTTTTATTGTACATGACAGTACTAATATATTAGCACATTTCGTTTTTCTTGATTTTATAATTAAAGATGTAATAAATTTTTAAATTTTAAACTTAAAAAAAATTTGTTCATTCTGTATTACTTTAAAATATTTTATATGTATGTTTATATAATTTCATAACTAACATACGTACGTATTAAAATTAGGGGTTGCCATTATACAAGGTGTGTCTAAAATTTTGAGGTTATTTTTTAAAATTAAATATGGTCTTGACCTCATTTTTAGGTAACCCTATGGCGATACCTTTGTTTAAATACTATCTTTAATAAAAAAGGGTTTCTATCCGGTAAACATATGGGTGGAAGGTCACCTCCCTATTCGATCTCGTACTACTTAGTATGGTCAAATCGCTATCTATTTAGTATATGGTAGTCAAGTAAGTTCTTGAAACATTGATGTATTGACCGATAATTTTGCTTGGTAATTTATTTTTAATTTAAATAATATAAAGAGAAGGTGATATTATTTACTTTGAAAGCTTAGATAATAGCAATATTAAATGACCATGCCAATAAATGTTTTTTAGTTATTTACGCGAAACCCGTATATCGAATAAAAAAAATTTTAAAATACATTTGTTTTAAAACTAAACAGAAGGTAAATAAAATATTTTTTTTTATTTAGGAAGACGCAGTGGCGTACAATTTTTTCCTAAAAATATATTTATTTTTTATACCTCAGTGGACTAAACTGGTAAATTTATTGTTTTTTTTTTAATGGCAAATTTTTTTATAATTCTTCGAAGTATCATTCTTAAAGTTCTTAAAATATCTGAACTGGTTAGTACCCTGTACTAGTAGGACTTTCAGGACCTACGTTCATATGAAGAATCAAGCTTTAAAGTTTGTAAGCAGAGTTTTTGGACAGCCTGTATAAATAACATATAGATTGCTTAAAAATACAAATAATAATTTCCCCCTCTGAGAAGTTTAAAATTTTAAATAATATAAAAAAAAGTTAAAAATTTATCAAAATTGGGGCTGTTACTGTTACTTCAAAAATAGTACTGTCTTCATCAAATCATTTAAAATTAGTTTAAGTATCTAAAAATTATTTTTTAAATTAAATTTAAGACTGTGTTAAAAACAAAATAATTTGTGTGTGTTTTTTTAACTATTGCCAATCTGTGTTTCTTGTATTCCGATACTAATTTTTTTGGAATTTAAAGCCATATAGTGTTATTTTTTAAACATTAAAGCTAAATTTATAGATTTACGTTTCTGTTTCCGTTTGTCATTTGACGTTTCGGTTTTTGATATGTTATATAAAAACGGTAAACAGAAAATATAAATTAACAAATAAAAAGTTGCAGTTTCATCTTTCTAACTGAAAACGTCAAACGGAAAACGGAAACAGAAACGTCACATTATAAATCCAGCTTAAAAGTTTTATAATCTTAGCTTTTTTTGCCATCAAGAATAATTTTAAACTTTTATATTACCTTTTTAAAAATGAATTATTATAATGAACCAATCTTTAGTAGTACATTATATACCAAGCTAAAAAGTATTTTATTACTGTCAAGAGGAAAGGATGGTGTACAGAGGTGGGAAGCGGTAAGGTAAACATTTTCTCAAGACAGTAATAAAACTTCTTCACAACCATGGCATTTAAATTTTTTTTTTTTAAATATGGTGACCTAACAAAATAACTTCTAATTTGTCAAATAATTACGCCACCAGGCATTTATCGCACGTAATGAGCCACAGAGATGTCTAAAATATCAGACAAGATCAAGTTGGGAAACTTTTGAATCTTTGCGACTTTTGCTTAGACGTTTCCGTTACCGATCGCCGTTTGACGTTTTGATTTCTGATATGGTATATGAAAACGGTGAACGGAAAGTAAAAAGCTAGATTATTAGATTGACGTTTCTGCTTCCATTTGCCGTTTGACGTTTTCAGTTGGAAGATAAAACAGCCCCTTTCCACTTATCAATTTATATTTCCTGTTTATCGTTTTCTTATACCATATCAGAAACCGAAACGATAAACGGCCCTCGGTGACGGAAACGGTAATCTATAAATTTAGCTTAAATTGACAAATGGAAAGTTGTGGTTTTATCATCTAACTAAAAACGTTAAATGGCAAACGAAAACAGAAACGTAAATCTATAACTCTAGATTTACTTTCGTCTTTCTAAAGAAAAGCGACTTTTCAAACTTTTAAAAAGGCGGAAATGTCAACATTACATACATGGTAAATAAATGCATTTTGTTGAGCTTAAAATATTTGAAATAGTTGTTTATATAAAATGTATATTTTTTTAATTATTAGTATTTTAAAAATTAGCTACAGTAACTTATAAATTGAAAAATTGTACATCTTATAAAAACATCAAGGACCGTCCTTTCTAACTTTTAAATTGTTCGGTATTTTTACATGAAAATTTAAGACCTTAGTAAGACAACATAATTCAAATTTTAGGAAAAAATTTACAAACATAAATTTTAAACTGAAAGTTGGGTGCCATTTTGAACAAAAAAATATGATGAAAAACGGGGCCGTGCGGCACATCATTTTAAAGCTCGTGACAAGTACTTTATAACCCTAAAACATAAAATTATTATCTTCACCTACTACAAAATGGCGGTATGTCAATAATTGCTCTCGTATCTGATTTTGATGCCCATATATTCACAACCAATAAATAATAATTAATAAAAGTTAGATATATTTAATGTTGTATTTTCTTAAAGCTCTTATTAAGAGTTTTTAAAATGGTGATAATGGTGATAATATACAGGGTAGGAAAAAAGTATATATTAAGTTACTGTAGCACCCTGTATATTATATTACCAATTAAAAGAAAATACCACTAAGTATATCTAACATTATTATTTTCGGAAATATGGCCATCTAAGGCCAAGATCGTTTGACTAGGTAAGGTTGCCTCGTAAGCCTTGCAACATGGCGGACCATACGTCACATATGTATTTTACTCATTATTTAATGAAGTTTTTAACAGTGTAGTTTGTGTTTTTGTCAATATTAAAGAAATACTTTTAAATACTGTTAATTCCAGTTGTTACTGTAATTTTTTTATTTCCTATTAATAAATTATTTAACAATGATTATTCTAGCTGATTTTTTGATATTGTATATCGCGCTCTTTCGCCCTCATAGTATTATCCGTCTAGACATCCTTGTTGGCGCCAAGGAACCAGCAGTGCGGTATATATGTGACGTAATGAGGTAACCTTACCTAGTCAAATGATCTTTATCTAAGGCAAGGCGCGCACTGAAGTGACAAGCAAGTGAAGAGAAGGCGAGGTGGTGAACTGGTGGCAAGTAAAATCTTTAAAGCCATTAAAAATTAAATATTTTGGAGACTTGTGGTACCCAACTGACGCCACACACTTGCTAAACACCTTAATAAGAGCTACTTTATTTATTTACGCAGGTTTTAAATATTCGATCTGACACTGGCTTACCACCTGGCTGCCACATCACTTGCTTACCATTTTAGTGCGCGCCTTGCCTTAATTAGGTATTCAAGTAATTGTTAAAGTATCGCCATTGTTTAGTAAAAATAATTATTGACAGTTTATTCTGCGGCTAAAAGTACTTCTTTGGAGCTTTATTTTTAATGTGCCCTAGACCCCCTTTTCATTTATTGTTTTTGACGCCCTACTCTCAGTTTATAATTTATATCTGTCATTATATGCCTAAAATTTGGTCTAGGTTGTCTTACTAAAATCGTCAAATTTTTATGAAAAATTACCAAACAATTCAAAACTTAGAAGAAGAGGGTCCTGACTTTAAGACACTCACTGTATAAGAACAATTATAATAGCACCTACCCAGCAAACACTATTTGCCGGCAATGTACATTTTTCATATTGGCATTGATGGTAAAGCATTGGCAATTGGTGGCAATATTATGCCAATATCTTATACGCATTAAAAAGTCAACCTTAAATAAACACTTAATTGCCAATAAATTTTACATGCAGGCGAATTGCCGGCAAGCATACAAAAATGGCGGCATACCAATCCTGATTAAATAAAGCAGGCGTTTTTGTTGCAGGCAAATAAATATTTTATTTTTGAAGGCAAACTTTCAACGCATATTCATACTTTTTAAACCATATTATTAACATTGGTATTTAACTAACATTAAAGCAATTTTTTGATCTGTTTTATTTATAATGGCAGCTAAACAACATTATTTTATGTTTTTTACATAATTTAAAGGAAATGGCCTTTTCATAACATTTTATTGTTAAAAATCAAGCAAATAAAAATTAGGTCAAACAAAATGTTTATTATGTATTTTGGAGCGAATAAAAATAAAATGATGGTAAAATTAGCTACGTTAATTTCGACAGAAGGAACGGCTTTGTGCATTTGTTTTCTACGTGGTTTTCTAGCTTTTTAGTTGCTTTTTTAAAGAAAAGAGTTTTTTAATAGACATGATTAAATGTATTCATTACCTAATAAGTGTGTATGGTGTGATTAATGGCTAGTCGAGAAGGCAAGATATTCAAGTAGACTGTTAGGAGCTGTAAACATTTTGTTTAAAACTTTATTAAAAGTTTTAAAGACGTGTTAATAAAAAATATTATATATATTTAATAGTTTTTTGACATACCGATAGATGGCGTAATGGACAATAAACTACTACGTTTCTGCAATATCTTTGTTTTTATTGTCTAAACCGTACCCATTAGACAAAAATAATCCGAGAGCGGTCTGCAGTAGGTGATCTCACTTAGCTTTGAGAGAAATATCTTCGGCTAGTGTAAAAATCTGCATCTCCAAGTTGGACAGTGTTCCGAGAGATGGTACTTTGCATTGCAAGGAAATTGCATGCAGTAAGGAGTTTTTTCCTATTTTAATATTCAAATAAAATAACGCCTAATTTTAGCTTTAAAAAAAAAGTATATGCGACAATTTTCGTTAATAAGACGTCAGCTTGCTGCTTGGGAGTATCTGCATTTACCCACTTTCGTGTCTTTTTTGTTATCTTTTTGCCAATAACTTATTAATCATGGATGCCATCATCTTAAACGCATTTTTTGCCAATAACTTATTAATGACGGATACCATCACTTTATCTGCAACACGTGGCCTAATAACGGCCAATTGCCCACTTTCGCGTCTATTTGATACCTTTTTGCCAATGCCTTGCCATTAAAGAGTGTTGGCAATGCCAGTAAATTAAATGTACAACGCCGGCAAAAAATGTTATATGGGTAAGTTACAAATAGTACGTTAGACAGTTATGTGACATCTTGTAAAGCCGTCGATTGATGTTATTATTGACCTAGTTATTATTTAAAAACTATACTTATCAACCTCTCTAGTAAGATTGCATTAGTTTGCATGCATGCAATGTAGCTAAAGGAGGATAAGATCATATTATTTGTATATAAGGATAATATAAATAAGCCTTTACACGTTCTGTTTTTATGTAATATTTCCTTGTTTTATCCTCGTTTTTACAAAATATATTATTGAGTGTACACTAACCAAATTATAATTACCGTTCATAAAACTACAGTACTTTAATTTTCTTTGTTTTTTGCGATTTTTTTTTCAGTTTTCAAGTATAAGTATTAAGGTAAGATATTATTAGAAACTAATTTTTCCTACGACCACTTGTGAAAATAGCAAAAAGCACACTAGTGTTGCAAAGTACTTTACAACACGCGTGTGATATATATTATGATGTCATTCTAAAAACTGCTATTGGTTTTGCAAGTGACATATTTATTGTAGTGACAGTAAAAAAAACTTTTACTTATCTTAAACAGTAGAACCCAAATTAGCGAAAATCATCTTATAAACGTTAAGTTACTACACATGATAAGCTTTCTTCTAATATTAAAAAGAGTAATAATAAAATTTCCGAAAAAATAAAAACATAAACAAAAATAGACATAACCACAAAAACAACTTTCATTGACTGGTCGCTCAGTGGCACAGTGTTGTCAGGTAAGTAGATCAAATTAAAAATTTCCTTTCTACCTTTGAGTACGCCAAAGAAAAACTCCTATAGATCAAATTCCTTTCTCTCTGCCTTCGTGTACTCAAACAACTAGTAAATTTTTGTTTTAATTTCTTATTTAAACCTCAGGCTAATACACACTTTATGAATCCACTTTCTTTTATCCATTCATAAATAGAATCAGACCCTTCCGACGTTGCCAAATGCTTTCCATATTTTGCATGGTATAACTGACGTTTAGTTGTCGTTTTTTTCTTACTGTAGGACTTTAGGTTATGCATTTATAATTTTAATATTATTTATATTTTTTCTCAAAAATATGCGGAAAAAAAGTAATTTTTACTTAATTTTACATGTGATGTTCAGTTTCATTAACTCGTTTTACCAATTTTACCCCACCCAGCACCCCTTTCCACTACCCGGTCCCGTAAGTTTATTTTCAGATTTTTTTTAAAAACGGAATATTTTGGATATGCGTCACTTACGTTTTATTTAGAGGAGTGTCTAAAATATGTAAGTATCAATAATTTTTAAAAAACCCTTAAAATAGCATACAATTTTTATTAGGTAAGGGCGTTTTTAAATTCCAAAATGATAAAAGTTATATAATGCTTCTAGGTAGGTGATTTTGATGTAAAAATATTGCCAAAACAGTATAATATAGCAGTGAGGAAAAGTACATATCACACTAGTGTTACAAAGTAAAAATCAATCTAGTGTTGCAAAGTTCTCAATTGTTTTTTATTTTTCTGTGAGAGACAAACAAACTTAAAATTTAGTTTTTGGTAACTAATTTGTGGTCGTAGGAAAAATAGTGTACAGTACTCGTGTGAAAATGACTTTCTTTACACTCGTGGGTTTGTCGCACTCGGCTGACGCCTCGTGCTACAATATTCCCACTCGTGTGAAATTAGTCATTTTCCACACTTGTAATGTAATATACTATAGAAATACAAAAACACTTACTCTTCTAAATCGCTTTCCGCACTCGTTACAAGGAAATTGTTCACCAGATTCGGACTCACCCATGGCACCATCTTCTTGTTTATTTTCTTTATTCGGCCGAGGTTTATGCCATCGTCGATGTGAGGCTAGATTGGCTGGACAATTAAAAACCTTATCGCATTCCGGGCAGCGGTATTCCACATGGACTATTCGTGAACACCTAAAAACCCATAATTTAATTAAAAGTTTGTATTAATAGTCTAAGATCCGAGTTGGAAGCGACCTTCACCCATCTGTTTATCGGATAAAAACTATTTTTATATTAAAGATAGTATTTAAACATAGGTATTGCAATGGGGTTGCCTAAAAAATTAGGGGCAAGGCTATGACTAATTAAGAAAAAGTAAGTTTTTAAATTTTTTGAGTAACTCTGTTCAATGTCAATTTTTATATTACATACAATATATTAGTACATTTTGTTTTTTAGGTATAATATTAAATTAATCTATAGATTTTGTACACCATCTTTTATTAAAGAATCACAAAGTTACCTAATAATTGCTATTAACCAGTTTTTGCCCAAAAGAGTAAGATATAGGCCAAATTTCTTTTTTTTAAGCATGAACGAGCTTACAGGTCAGTATTTTATATTTGTAACATTTGTTAATAGCTAAAGGTTTTAGGGGACCTTTTTAACACGCTTTTATTAGCTTGGGTTGTAACTATCTATCAATCTATGTGAAAGGAATCTTTGAGCCTAATTTTTACCAACTTCCAGCGATTCAATTTCTTTGAAACTTTGCACACGTATCAAGGACCGATGACAATGCAATAATTTAAAAACAGTATCCCGTTAATCCTGATTAGGACCGCCAGGACGCTTTTTATATGCAACCGAACTAAAAATTAGAAAATAATTTTTTATTACAAAGAGTTTGTCACTTCAGAATAAAAGCGTAGGGTGCTTAATATATTAAATGTTATAATTATTCCATTTGCAAATATCTATGAGGAAAAGTTACGAAAAAAATAGTAAAATGCACCCCACGCTTTTTTACTCTGAAGTGACAAACTCTTTGTAATGAAAAATTATTTTCCTAATTTTTAGTTCGGTTGCAAATAAAAGCGTGTTTTTTAGTTTTTTTAAACTATTATTTATTTGTTTGTTGAAATTAACTGAACTATAGTGCACGGTGAAAGCATTCAGTAACAGAGAACGAGTGCAGAGGAATAAAATTGTGATATAAGTTTTCAAAAGAAGCAGCTATTGACATTCGTTAGATTTAATGGTATAAAGTAAGATGTGACGAATTTAAATTAATATTGGGGCGCAAGAAATTATTGTAAGTTCTATGATAGTACTAAAGAGGGTGTTACTAACTGCGGAACTTTCGAGTGCTCTATATTAAACTTTAATTTTGTATATCCTTATAAGGTTTATTAAATATTTAATAATAAATGCTTTTGTTATTGTAAAACTAAACATTTATTCAATCAATTCTGTTAAAATGAAGTCCAAGAGATTAAAGTTTAGTTTAGCAAGTATGATAAAGGTTACGATTAATTGAGTTGACATTGGAATTAAACATATACCTATATTTGCAAATTATGTTTTATACGTCGATGGTAGACATACAGAAGTACATCTTACTCGAAGATCTAACTAGAGGGGAGTTAAACTCATATTTTATTAGACATCTTGCCTGCGTAGGATAGGTTGTTACTATACAGAAAATTTAAAACAACCTTTTTGTATATAAAAATGGTTAATTTGTATTTTCTTTATATATTTTGAGACTAAAAACTTATTACCTTTAATGCATTTAAAATTCTATTTTTAACACGCTTTTTTATTAACTTGGGTTGTAACTATCTATCTATCCATCTGGCTATCTATGTAACGGAATCTTTGAGCCTAATTTTAACCAACTTCCAGCTATTCGATTTCTTTGAAACTTTGCACACTTATTAATGACCCATGACAATGCAATAATCTGCAAACAGTATCCCGTTATCTTGTTTTTGATCGTCAGGAAAAAAAAATTCCATTATATTATAAAAACAACACCTGGGTTGCCATCTGTTGGCAACATTCCAAACTTTGCTACTCAATTGCGAAGAAATTTTTAGTGGGTTGCCATCTGTTGGCAACATTTCAAACTTTGCTACTCTTTGCCATCTGTTGGCAACATTCCAAACTTTGCTACTCAATTGCGAAGAAATTTTTTAGTGGGTTGCCATCTGTTGGCAACATTTCAAACTTTGCTACTCTTGTTCACTAAAAATTTTTTCGCCATTTTGTCAAGAGTAGCAAAGTTAATTGATATAACGAACTAAAAATGAAAAATAATTAATAGTTTAAAAAAACTAAAAAACACGCTTTTATATGCAACCGAACTAAAAATTAGAAAATAATTTTTCATTAAAAAAAAATATTGTCATTTCATAGTAAAAAGCGTGGGGTGCTTAATATATTAAATGTTATAATTATTATATTTGCCAATATCTATGATGGAAAAGTTATGAAAAAATAGTAAAATGCACCCCACGCTTTTTACTATGAAATGACAATATTTTTTTAATGAAAAATTATTTTTAAATTTTTAGTTCGGTTGCATATAAAAGCGTGTTTTTTAGTTTTTAAACTATTAATTATTTTAACCTGTATTACTGTTTTCTACGTATATTAGTAAATAAAATCTAAACCTCCAAATTTGGTAACAAGGAATGGTAATATACCGGGTTAGCCCACCGTGTAGGTATAATTTCTTTCTATTGTTGCACTTGACCATGCAAGAAAGTGACTGTAAAAGCAATAATTAGTCACGGCAAAGTGACACGCGATACTTTTAGTCCATGTGTAAGCAGGCAGCACGTGCGAACAGGTGTTCCCGCATGGAACACACAATGATTACAAACTATATCGGACCATGACTAATACGTTGGGGTAAATTCTAATATACCTGTTAGCATATTTGTGTTATAAAAGAAACATACATTAATACATTATTTTACAATAAATTTAATTAATAAAAATACTGACAATTAATTTTTTTTTATAATATATAATTTTTAAAAGTTTACCGTATTTTACATGGTATATACTGGAAAAGTAAAAACTTCTACAACTCCTAAATACATTTTAAACCGATTAGGCTGCATTTACAAAATTCACCAAACAGTGACGTCGGCACCGATGACAAATTTTTCAGTGTTGTGCTCCACGTAGTTTGTTAGTTTTTTTATATATATAAAATATCTAATTTATAAGTTTATACAACTTTAAAATATCATTTTTATTAGTTGCTAAGAAATGACAATATCACATTATTAATAAAAAGTACAAAACCGCCAAAATATTTCCAAATTCACTTAGGCCAAGTTCACAAAATTTGGTATTTAAAGGTTTTTAGGTCGGTTAAGTTAAATAGTAATATTTATAACCTTGACTTAGAAGGTACATACAGGGTGGCATAAAAAAACGTTATAGAGAAATTCAAAATACTGTAGATAGCGCCCTCTAGTTAACATCTAAAAATTAATATTAGAGCTAAATAATTTATATCGAAAAACCCCAAGATACATTACAATATTTAAAATATTGAAAAACATATCGATATAAACTTAAACCATTTTTTTCCACTTTGGCGATGTTAATACTTTGGAGCAAAAATATGTAACAATAATTAGCAGATGCCTAATTTTTTAAATAAAAAATATACTTTGTTTACCTATGTTGGGCTAATCCAAATGCATCTTCATACAACTCTTTACATAGTCTGCAAACATAATCCCCAATATGATTTTCAATTTTTGATAATTCAGCTTTGGCTTCCTCAGTGATTTCAACCACATTAAAAGCTGGATCAATATCACCTAAAAAATATAAACTCCAATAAAAAGAATCCATTAAAAATTATATAATATATGTATTAGACTGAGCAAAAAAAACTATTTTTTTAAACGGTACTGTGAAAATAGCATTGATGATGATAAAAAACTATTTTGAAAGTTAGAGCCCTTAATATTAATAATAAGAAGTGTATTATCGCGACTAATTGTTTTTTGACAACAATTTTTTTATGCATAGCTCGCAAATCCTTAAATTTCCTATAAAAAGCTCTTTTATAAAATTGTCGTCAGATAAGCCGGTTCCATGTAATCAGGCTTTGAACATTAAACTATTTTTTGAATTTTATTTTGAGTTTGGATTTTTGATACTACTAGAAACAAATATTTATATTTTAAAAATCCAATAGATATTTTTAAAGGAATTTGATGCGCTACAAATAAGGTTTCTTAACATTTATTAATAAATTCACTCCTTTAAAAGTTATTCGATGTTGAAGATGAATCCAAAAGTAACTTCAAGGTGAAATTACTATTGTAGGAGTGAATTTATTAAAAAAATGTGATAGGACCTTTTTGTAGCGCATCACATTTACGTTAGGAATATCTATTGACTTTTTCGCCCAGTCTTATATGTATACCAAACAAGATACTACTTATAAGTTTAGACGAAAGTTTAAAAAATTATATACCATAGGTAATAAGTTCTTGTTTTATGGTATTTTTGTTTTAATGACGTTATAATTTCCTATAAAATTTAATACAGGTCAGGGCGCCAGGTGGTAAATAAATTTTTGCGATCCAAGTAAAAAAATCTATTGATTGGTTGCGGTGATGTCGTATTAATTACCTTTTCTTACTACCAAATGTTCATCTGGTCGCAGTTCTCTTATAATGGTTCCAGAAACAGGAGAGCTATTATCTTCATCAAAGTTTAATTTTCTTGTAGCCTTGGTCTTTTTTGGTGTTGGTGAATTAAACTAGAAAAAAATATCTATAAGGGAACTTTTTTGTTGTAGGATATTATTAATTCTGATTACTGCCTATAGAAGGAACAGTTTAAAAATGTAAATTCGGTGCTCTTTGATAAAAAAAATCATCACAAAAACGTTTAAAGCAAATAAATCGGCATGCTTGTCTTCGCGGCCGCCTTTGCTATATTTCTTTTATGATATGCCGGTTGGATGCAGCTGGTCATCGCACTATGGGATAGAAATTAAATTTTTGGTCAAAATTCTTAAACTTACCAATCTAACTTAAAATGAGGTGCTTTTTACTGGAAAAATATTATAAATTATTACAAATGCTTTTGCAAACCTAAAACTTATTATATGTTATTATAAATTTACACCCTCCCTTAACATTATTATTTTTTATTGTAAAAAATAAACTAAAATGTCAGCTTGTTTGGTTAATTCAGTAGTATTCTAATCAGTAATCCGATGATTATTATCTCATATGATATACAGGGTACGACAGTAAGTATGATTTTTTAAATGGAATACCCTGAATAGTATATCACCACCACAAAAATCTTTTAAAATGCTTTAAAAAATTCTACATTTGATGTGTCTATCTCAATTAGTTTCGGAAATATGACAATCCAAATCTGAAAAATAATTTTAAATTATTCTTAGAAGCGTAATAGAGATACATATTCTCAACTTTTTTAGTATTAACGTATAAAATAAATAAAAAACACTGTTTTGTTGGGTAGATGCTGTGGAATCCATATCTTTCATCAGAATGCTTTTATCTTTTAGGATATACAGTGTAGGACAAAGCATATTAAATTTTAAATTTGAAAACCTTGTAAATTATAAAAATCTTGTATCTGTCCTTACACTCAGAAGTAGCAAAAAGTAGGAAGGCAATTGTAAGTACAGAAACTGATAAAGAAAAAGGTAAAAAAATCTTTGACAAAAGTAGCGAGACTTCGCGAGACTGCATCGGAAACACAACAATAGCTCTTATTATTTAGACTCTTTAACTTTTTTAGTAAACAAGGCTAATAATAAACTAAGTAGAATAAATGTTGTATATTTATGTTTACTTAAAATACATTTTCAAGTTTCTTATTACTCCAGTAGAAGTCGTCATATCCTTTAATAATTTCGCTTACATGTAGTTTGGAGTATCTACTTTGAAATACACAGCATGAGCCATTAAAATTTTAAAGTTGATTTTTGGCCAAAATAATGGATTTCTATCCCATAGTGTATCGGCGCGTCGCTGTAAAGGATAGCGGCGCCTTTGTATAAAATAGTCCGATTGCAGGCGGCCTTTTTTATGTTTTTTTGTAATATTTTCAAAGGGTACCGAATTTGCCCTTTTAAAATGTTCTTACTATACAATCAGAATTTATTTCATTTTACTTAAAAAGTGTACTATATTATTTACACATTATTTTTTAAAGCTCGGAAGTTTAATAAATATTCAGCTGGTTAAAATTTTATTATATGTTTAATAAAAAATAAATAAATAATTACTAATAATTTTTAGGATTTAACTTGTTTTTATACTTATTTCAATTTAAAAAAAAGTATAATTTATCATTTAATGATATAAAAAGTAGATCAATTTTAATAATAAATAACAACGTGTGTTTTACTTCTGAAAAAATATTTTATTTTTTAGATTACAAAAATACCTTTATTTAAATAATCACGGGCATGACTGGAAATAGTTTAGAAGTTTCTAGAATATTTTAAAAATAACAGTAGTAAGCACTCTTACTTTAATCTAAACAACTTATTTAAAAGCTTTTTTTTGTATTATCAAGTAAAAAGTATAAAATAATATTTTTACGTACTTTGTATAGATATTATGGTAGTATAGAAGTATGTAAGTGTAAGTTCAGATAAATATTCACTCGATAGCATAATAATTTACCTTTATTTTCTTACTTGGAACGTCAGGAGTAGGACTAGAAGAAGCTTTTATCTTCGGTGAAGGAGTGCATGGTGGTGTAATAGGAGCCTGCGACGTCTTTATGCTTAAATCCAGTGGACTAGCTGTAGTTAGTTCCAAAGGTTCCGTATACCGAATAAAATGTTGAAATTGTAAAAGGTGGGAGTCCAGACCTAGTCTTTCAATACCAAGTCTTTGTAATACTGTTGGTTGAGAATAAAGGTGAGGAGTTCTAAAAATATATAAACTATTTGGTTAATTTTTTCTTATATTTTCTTTCAAAAAATTATAGGTGAAAAGACAGGTAACCTCTTAAGTACGCTGTAATATTGTATAAATGAATCTAAAGATATCCCGAATGTCCTAAGATTTAAAATAAAATAAATAAAAATTATTTTTCTATTTCTGTAATACCACCCTAATACTTTAGGCTAGCCGCGCACAAGCAACTTTTTTATTAGCTAACATAATAGTTGCTCAACCGAAAAGTAACTAATAAATTGGCTACTAGGGTGTTGCTTTGTTAACATGGATTTCACTAGGACAGTTGGTATTATTGCTTTTAATTTGAAAAACAGAAAAAAGAAAAACCAAAAACAGTATTGAAATTATCCAAATATTAGTCGAAGACTTTTCAATGGACCAATACCAGTGTCGGCGCGTGCCTTGCAAAAGTGGGGGCCCGAAAGAATAATAAAAATGAAAGCGAACCAAACCCACCAAAGTACATAAATAATTTACTGACAGATTTAGTATGTATTAAAATCACAAAAACAAGCAAATCAACTCTTATTTTATTTTATTAAAATATTAACAAATAAAAACAAAATATAGGGATATATACACATACAGAGTGTGTCCCAGGATAGGCGTTACCAGAGGACAAATGGATCAAAATTTTTTAAATTTTTAAAAATTCTTTTGGGAAAACTGGTCGCATGGTCCAGAACTAATAAATACAATATTTTACTACGATTAGTAATATGCAGGGCGAGTTATAATTACAAACATAAAAATGCATGCAGGTGTTAACAGTTTTTAAAATACTTGGCTAAGGCAGCAAATTTTACAAAAATATTTAAAATTGTTAAATTTTATGTTAAATTTTACTTTCTCCTGCCCATTTTTTAAGTTGTGATCCGACAATTACATTTTTTTACTCTTATGCTTTAACTTTAAATTTTAACATAAAATTCAATTCTTTTGCCCTTGTGCAGTGCAGTAGAAGACATTTTTTGACTAACAATATTTTTTTAACTTGAAGAAGTTGTCCATAATTCTGCGGCGTTGCAATGTAGTCGACAAATAAAACTACTGTCTTTCACCACTAAATGTTTTTTATTCTTATATTTATTTATTAAAAGATTTAGGGACATGTTTTGACCATAGAGATGGTCATTATCAGCTTAGAAAAAGAAAGCAAAGAGGTGTTAAAGAAAAAACTTTAAAAAATTGATATTTAAAAGTATGGAAAATGAAAAAGTGGGGTTGCATTTATACAGATAAGCTTACGTTTGGTGGTGGTTATTCAAACAAGACAAGACAAAATTATTTGAGTCCTAACAATCCTGTGGTTACATTAAATATTGATCATAATAAATTAAACTATACCTAATTTCTAATTCTTAGTTTTAAAGCTAAAATTAAATATTCTTACATGAACTTTATATTTTAAGCAGCTTAGGTTCTAGAAATTCTTGTTTAAATAACCCACCACCAAATGTAAGCTTATCTGTAAATGCAACCCCACTTCTTCATTTATCATACTTTAACTCAATCAATTTTTTGGAAATTTTTTTGAAAACTTTTTGCTTTTATTTTCTAGACTAATGATGATCATCTCTATGGTCGAAACATGTCCCTGAATCTTTGAATTAATCAATATAAGAATAAAGTACATTTAGTAGTGAAAGACAGTAGTTTTATTAGTCGATTTTCTGTGTTTTTTCCTCTTTTGTCTCACGCATAGTTTTCGCCTAAATAAATATTTTCGGCATGGTGATATAGCTATAACGCGGTAATTAAATAAATTTGCCTTTTTTTGTTATTATACAGATTGGTCACGAATGGGGTTTACAAAAGGACAAATGGATAGGAAAAAATTATTTTTGACAAAAAGTTATTTTTGATTAAAAAATATTTGCTTGTAAAAAATATGTTTCACAAAAGAAACATGTTAATTTTGTATACAGGGTATAAAAACTTTATCCGAAAGTAAACTACTTGTGTTTTTCATTTTTAAGCCCAATATTATTCAGAAAATTTATGTTGAATAGCATTTTAAATGACTTTATTAATGTTACAAAGGTATCAAAAAGTTCCAACTAGTTTTGGAGTTATCAAAAAAATAATTATTTTAAATTTTTATGATGAAATGATCTAAAAAATGATCATAATTTGCTTTAAAAACACCTGCTTTCTTCAAATTCCTACACAACACTATTTTTTAACTGTAAATGGGTGTGATCAAGGCGTTTTCGCCAAATTATGGAGTTCAATATTATTTTATATGATTATGCTATATTGATTCTCAATTTATTCGTGATAAATTGTTCCAATGACATTTTGCCTAAAAATGAAAATAGAGGTGTTTTTCAATTTTTTGCGAACCCCGTATACAATATCAATATTTTCTCTTTGTGTATCATATATTTTTTTAACTTAAATTTATCATTTTTTAAACCTCATCCGTGGAAAGTTTGTATACCTTTGTAAAAAGAGTTTTTAAAGTAAAATAAAAGCACCAAGCTTGTGCGTTTAAGCATAGAGTAAGGAAATTATAAGAGTTATCATGGAATAGCCGATTTGGCGACATGGATCATGCGAAAACTCCCAATATAATTTTATTCGTTTCTTGTTGAAATACCGCCAGTTAGTCATTTCAGTAAGCTTACGTGTCTCCCCACCGCTGATGTTACACGAGGCGAGGCTTCGACCGACGCATTTAAAGTGTAAACTGGAAAAATGACAAGCCTGCCGCAAAAGCGGTACGAAAATTTTAGCATGCCATGGTTTCTCTTATCCGTAGGTATGTTACTTTATGGTTTAAGAGAATAGAAATAGAAATTTTTAAAGAAATATGTAAATTGCTTTATTTTTTAATATAAAATAAGCTTAGTCAACGTTTAGGTTTATGTTAGGTAAAATGCCAAAAATAAGAGTTTTGGTCAGGTAAAGATACTAATAATAATACTTAGTCTAAACAGTAAATACTAAAATTTTTAAATATGGTCTATATTACTGTGGATATTTGTTTTTTATTGTCATATTAAAAACAATTATTATTTGGAGTACTTGTCAGGTAGTACTATCGCATTTGGCGTATACCATAAATAATAATAATATGCAGGCTAGTTGAAAGAAGTGATATGGTGCAATAAATTTATTTTAAACCAACAATAGTATAAGTGTAGAAATAAATAATTCAGTTATCCTTAATTTTATAATATTCCCTTTTTAAAAGTTTATCTGCGAAATAATTTTAAAAGATTAAGATAAAAAGAGATATTTTATTATTATTTTTTTAAATCTACTAATATTAGTTAATTTTTGTATTTAAAGTAAAACAGTGAAAAACTAAAAATAATTTTCTTTAATAAGCGACAGCTTTTAGATTAAAAAGTCTTGACTTTGCATTAACCTAGACCTAAAAGATTATATCCAAATAAAAATTGGAAAGGTAAGGTCAAAAATGATAGGGGTAATAGACTGAACCAAAATAATGTTAGTACTTCATAAAAAAGTTTTATCTCGCTTTTTGGGAAGTTCATTCAAAGTTAGAATAAAAAAATGTATTTTATTTATAACTTTTAAACGGTTGCCACAAAAATAATGATATTTAAGCAATTAATTTAAATCATACCAATGCTTTTTCCATAAGCAAATGATTAGTCAGTAAGTCATAATTATACAGTATAAGACGATTTTTTTCGTTTATTGTATGCATTTTTACAGAGATTAAAAATTGAACATTTTGCTTTAACCGTTAGATTCATTTTTCATTTTTGTACAAAAAAGGTATACCTTATTTAAGGTCGATATCTCGGACCGTTTTTCTTAAAATCACATTTTTAATACAGACATACCAGCATTTTGTATGTAATAAAAAAATCAAATTTTTGATAAAATTTATAAATGTGGTAAAAATAATTAAAAATGGTGTTTATAAGCCTTATAAACTTTATAATACAAATAAGGACTGTTTTTTATAATTTTACCATATTTTAATAATTTAATAACTTACAAAATGTTTGTATGTCTTTAATTAAAATTTGATTTTATAAAGAACGGTCCAAGATATCGATTCTAATAAGATATACCTTTTTTGTACAAAAATGAGGAAGGAATCAAACGGTCTAAGCGAAATGTCAAATTTGTCACCTATGTTAAAAATGCATACATTAAAGGAAAAAGAATCGTCTCACCCTGTATATTTATAACTTACTGAGCAATCATTTGTCTATGGAAAAAGCATTGGTATGAGTTAATGTAAATGCCCAAATATCATTAGTTTTGTGGCAAACGTTAAAAAGTTATAAATGAAATACATTTTTTTATTCTTTGAAGGTCAATAACTTCCTAAGGAAAGGCGATAAAACTTTTTTATTTGAAGAACTAACATTATTTTGACCTCACCTTTCCGAACACCCTGTACATTGGTAAATTCTGCGATAGTCAGTCACATGTGGCTAAAATTCCACAATATTTTAAGAATCTTAAATTAGAGCTATACTTATACATTAAATTGCACACAGACCTTTTGTTTTGGTTATGTTTTATAGAAATCCTTTTATTTTACTTTGTTCCAATAAAAAAATGCTTTCGACTTCATTATTTTAATATTTTGTTTTTATTCAGGATTTGTACGGTTGTACGCGAGTTGCTAGACAAACCCAGATAAAACAGTTTAATATTGTTGGATTCCTAGAATGACATAGTTGAATTGCTAGACGGGCAGATTGCGTTCCTAGACGTGATCTTATGGCAGACAGGTAAAAACCCAGCGTCACAAGTTTTATTAAGCGCTCTCATCGGTCAATATATTACAACATAAAAGATGGATTTCGGTGTTTGTTACTTGATATTACTTGAGTATAGGTAGAGAGTCAGGTTTGTTTTGGTTAGTTATATCTTTTTTTTATTCCTTATTTAAACCTAAGACTCACTTTATAAATACATTAAAAAATTTTATCAATTCTTCCTTTCGTCCATTTATAAATAAAATCACACCGTGCAGGAGTCACTCCCTTATTAAAATAAACGGTTTTTAACAGCGAAATAAAGCAAAACAAAAAAATGTATAAAGCATTCGTCTTTTGCCGTCTTGTATCTGAAACCAGACCTACCAGAGGTAGTTTTTGATGTCCTAGTGCCGACGACCTGAAGTCAGAATTTACCCATCACCCTTAGATTTTTGGCCCCAGTTACCGTGCAGCCACCACTAACCCCGCCCCCAGAGAGCGAATATTCACTTCTGTACAAAAGTAAAAAACAGAAGTATCCAAGCCACGTGTTTGATGTTCCCAAAACTGAATTTACAGTCAGCCCTTAGCGCATCACCCTCAAGTTTGCCCTAGCTACGCTCGAACCCCACCCCAGAGGGTGCACATTTGCGCTTTATTAAAGTTAAAAATAAAAGTATCAAGTTACGTTTTTTGATGTCCTAAACCGAATCTCGAAGTCAGAATTTACTTATCACCCTAAGATATTTTATTCCAGCTACCTCAGCTACCCTCTAACCCACCCCAGAGGTGCGACACTTTGTGCAAAAGTTAAAAAGTAAGCGTATCAAGTTACGCTTTTATGTCCTAAAACCGAATCTGAAGTCAGACATTTACCCATCACCCTTGGGATTTGCCTCAGCTACCCCAGCTACACTCTAACCCACCCCAGAGGGTGCATATTTCACTTTTTGCAAAAGTTAAAAATAAAAGTATCTAACTTACGTTTTTTAAGTCCTAAAACCGAGAATTTACTCATCACCCTTAGATTTTTCCCCAGCTACCCTAGCTACCCTCTGCCCCAGAGGGCGAATATTTCACTTTTGTGCAAAAGTTAAAAATAAAAGCATCCAAGTTACGTTTTTCGATGTCCTAAAAACGAATTTGAAGTCAGAATTTACCCATCACTCTTAGGCTTTGTTCCAGCTACCCCAGCTACCCTCTAAACCATCTCAGAGGGCGAATATTTTACTTGTGCAAAAGCTTACACTATTATTTGAAGAATATGCTACTATGTCTGATTGAGTACGGAGCATTGCGGTGAATTCTGACATTAGATTTATTTTTAGTATTTTAAAAATCGTATACTTTTATTTCTAACATCAGTACAAAGTAAAAAAGTTTGCCTTCTGGGTCAGGGTTATAGGGTAGCTTGGGTAGCTTGGGGCCAAATCTAAGGATGATGGGTAAATTCTGATTCCGATTCGTTTTTAGGATATCAAAACGAAACTTGTATACTTTTATCTTCACCTTTTGTGCAAAGTAAAATACTTGCCCTCTGAGGCGGCACGGCATAGAGGGTAGTTGGGGTAGTCGGGGCAAAATCTAAAGGAGATGAGTAAATCCTAGCTTCAGATTCGTTTTTAGAACATAAAAAACGTAATTTGTATACTTTTGTTTTTAACGTTTGCACAAAGTGAAATATGCGTCCTCTGGGGTGGGTTAGAGGGTAGCTGGGATAGCTGGGGCAAAATCTAAGGGTGATGGGTAAATTCTAACTTCAGATTCGGTTTTAGGCCATGAAAAAACGTAACTTGGATACTTTTATTTTTAACTTTTGCACAAAGTGAAATATGCACCCTCTAGGGTTGGTTAGAGGGTAGCTGTGGTAGCTGGAGCAAAATCTAAAGGTGATGGGTAAATTCTGACTTCAGATTCGGTTTTAGAACATCAAAAACGTAACTTTGATACTTTTGTTTTTTACTTTTGCACAAAGTGAAATATTCGCCCTCTGGGGCGGGTTAAAGGGTAGCTGGGGTAGCTGGGGAAAAATCTAAGGGTGATGGGTAAATTCTGACTTCAGATTCGGTTTTAGGACTTAAAAACGTAAGTTGGATACTTTTATTTTTAACTTTTGCACAAAGTGAAATATGCACCCTCTGGGGTGGGTTAGAGTGTAGCTGGGTAGCTGGGGCAAAATCTAAGGGTGAAAGGTAAATTCTGACTTCAGATTTGGTTTTAGGACATCAAAAAACTTACCTGTAGGTAGGTCTGGTTTCAGATACAAGACTTTTTTTTTTGTGGGCCTGTGTTATTATTAGAATTATAAATGGAATACCTTTTTAATTATTTTTGTAATCAATTGCTTTTATCAACTTTAATATAACCTAATATTATCGTTGTTTTTACTCCGGTCAATTTCGGAGATGTGACATCATGCCTTTTTCGAAATTAATATAAAAACTGCCAGGTATGGTCAATTATCTAAAAACGGTCCAACCAATATTCGCCAAAATTAGTACAGGGGTAAAACTCGGACCTTCTAAATTCATGAATAGCATTTTTGTGACTTTTTCAAGATTCTTAAAAAAAAGTCAAGAAAAGGAAATAAGGAAATCTAATTATGAAACAACGAAACAAGTTTCGTCAGTATCGATAAAGAAATAAAAAAATGGCAGCCGAAAGTAATCTCGTTGTCACCCGGTATAATATGGAGATGACTAAAAGCTATTTCGAAATTTTGATATAACAATCCGCTTATGAGAAGAGGATCATTTTCAATCGTATTTAACATTACTAGCTACAAAAGGGTAGAATGCGGAACTTAATAAGTCCAACAACTCCGACAGTGAGTTTTGTATATCTAAAGTTCTCAGTGCATTGTCATTATTTGTTTCCACCTTTCAGGAAAATGGTTTGATATTTCAACTCCTAGTAAAAAAAAGTGAAATATGTTTTTAGGATTAAATGTAAAAAATCTTCAAAAATCAAGGTAATTTGCATCTTAGCTAACGTTAAAAAAGTCTTATCGTAAATAGTCAATAATTTTTGTACATCTGACAACGCCTGCTCTAGAAAAAAAGGTGGTTCTTGCAAAGATATGGGTTTCTTGAGATATGATTTTTTCTTGATTAATGTACTACAAGTAAGTACGATAGATGTCATAATTTAAGTACATCAGTATTTAAGATTAAAAAGTTGATTTTTTAATTAAAGACCATTAAAATAATAATTGTAGACAAAAAGATTTAGCAATAAGACTTTTAAATATTGCGTGTAATAAACAGAAATCCTTTTTCAAATATGTTTAATATGTTGTATTAAAATCCTGACAAATTTGATACAAAAGTACGTAATTTGTATTAATGATAGGGTATTTTAAAAGAAAATTATATAGTTTTTTTACAACAAGTCTACCATTTTACATATTTTAAAACAATAAGGCACTTTTTTAAGACATATGGTTTTAATATTAGTTAATATTTTAAGGAAATATACTTCTTAAGTAATACGCTTTTAGGTCTTAGATGCAAGTTGTTGTAATTTCACATTACAACAAGAAATTAAAATATTTACCCATCCAGTATATCATATTTTATTATACAAAAACCCCTACATAAATCTATATTTTTTAATTAAACAATTTTTGTACCCATAAAATATTTACCATATTTGGTCAAAAGACAACAAAATTCCAATAAAACCTAAAAATAAACCTTAACGTTCTAAGAATTCATATAAAAACTTGCCGCCAAAGCAAGCATTATCTGTCTCACTCGGAGATAATATTTATAAACTCTTCCCTCTCATGGTGTTCAAAATAAAACACATAATTTACGAAACCAAGGTCAGATCTCTGATCCTACGTTCGAGAGTCTTCGGATTAAGCCGAACGATACAAGCAGCGAGGGGTAGCCGCGCCGACGCGACGTACACAGCGGCAGTGTGTCTTAAGAATTTGAATGCACCACAAGCTCTGTTTTAATTCTCTCTAAGATTTTACGATATCGTAATTCACTCTATTGACCACAGTGTCAAATAAATATTTCGGCCAAAAATTAAGAAATTTATTTTGGTCTTCTCTTTTAATTGCATAAAGTTGCAAATTACTCTAACCAAATAAATCAAATTTTTGGTTTCTCTCTAAATTTGCATTACTGCAAATTAAAAACTCCGATCAAAGAAATAAGTATTTGATCTTCTCTTTTAAGTTATATAGTGTGGCAAAATTAATGAAGTACATAAAAACCATAAGGTGTACTTCATTTTCCAAAACTCTTTAAGTAAAAAGTGAAACAAATAACAAGTTTAAAATACGAAAAGTGACAAATAGTTATGAAGAAATAAATGAAAAGGAAGCTTCGTTTACCCTGGTTGTGTACTCTTAAGTTTATAAAATAATTTTATACACTGCTCAAAAACTGTAAGTACTCTTTAATTATATTGAAATCACTGTTTTTTGGTAATTCTTTCCTGTTTTATAAAATCAATACCTGCTCTAAAATTTAGTGATGCTAAATTTTAAACAAAGTGAAATTTAAATAATTTCTGTGGACTAACTCGGTTTTTTTTTTTTTTTTTTTTTTTTAATCAAAGTGCTTGCGCTAGAAAAAAGGCAAAAGTAAACAAACTTTTAATTTTAGTCATTTTCTAGTTTAGATTAAAAACATTTGTATTTTTTTCGTAATAATTGTAGAATTTATTTTAGATAAATTACTAGTTGTTAAAGAACTTATTAATAATTTTAAATGATAATTAAAGAAAATCATTTGAACTTTTGTCAGGTAACTAGTAGTTAGTAAGTACTCAATATATACCCTCATTTTTTGTGTGGATAATAAATTGTTTTTAGTTCTGAATAAGTGTCAGATTTTGTGGGTTTTATTGTGAATCCTACCACCCTTTTTGGATTATTCCATATATCGCAGATGATTAGCTAGCAGTAACGGTTAGCCCTCAGTTGTGCTTTATGCTTGACATAGATTCAAGTGCAAACGCTACAAAATGGTCCTTCGAACCGGATCACATTAAGTGCTCAAAATTTGACACATTTCAGCACACATTTTGACATGTTATATTTTTAAACTTTTATTGTGTTTCTCTCTACTTACTTTGTACTCTAACATTTGTATAATATTTCAAATTTATACAGAAATATTTTAAAAGCAAAGTTTAAAAATGAGTCTCGAAACTCTTACAAAAAAAGAAGTGCCCAAAAAGGGTATATTACTAGAATTATAAATAGAGTAGCTCAAATTTTTGATACTTCAACAAATCCAACTGATTTTAAAACTCTCTTAGATAAATTAGAACAGTATTTTGATAATTATAATTCACTACAAGATGAAATAGAAGGGCTTCTTATTGAGTCAAAAACTGATGATACTGAAGATAGACTAATAATTGAAGACAAGTATTATAAATACTCAACTTTACTCAAAGATAAAATAACAGAGTTCCTGTGGCCCAGCTGCTTCACAGCAATCCTCACCTCCTCGAACAAATACAAATTTACCTCAAATAAACATAAAACCTTTTAAAGGGGATGCATCTGAATGGACTACTTTCAGTCAACTCTTTGAAACTCTTATAATTAAAAATACAAACTTATCAAATATTGAAAGATTTATTTACTTAAAATCATATTTAAGAGAAGAACCTCTAAAATTAATCGATAATATCCCAGTAACTGAACAAAACTTTAACTCTGCTTTCGACATTTTGAAAAAACGATATGAAAATAAGTTTTATGTAATAAATACTTAGTTTCCCTTCTGGAAGGTACCCCAGTAGCTAAGTCTAGTGTAACAGCGATGCGCGAATTTGTTGTTAATTGTAAAAGAATATTACAATCTTTACGTAATCTACAATACAGCTATCAAGAATTATTTGAAATTATTTTAATCTATTTATTAGGACAGAAAATTGATTTTACAACAAAAAAGGCATTTCAATCGGGACGCGATCAAAATGTTTTACCAACTCTCGACGAATTTTTAGAATTTCTTGATAGGCAATGTGTAATTACGGAAAATTTAACAAGTCAGGAAGTAACTTCCACTCAAAAAACTACAAGGGTAAACAAACCTTCTCTTCACTCTTACTCTGACCAAAATCACACAAGTAAACAATGTTTATACTGTAAAGAACCCACGCATTCAATTTATACTTGCTCTAAATTTAAAAATTTGCAACTTGACGTTAAAAGAGATTTTGTTAACAATAAAAAACTTTGTTATAATTGTCTCGGCTTTTCACATTCATATAATGAATGTACCTCTAAATGTTGCTCTATTTGTCTCAAAAACATCACACTTTGTTACATAACTCACAACAACCCTTACGAAATCAAAATCAAGGTCAACCCCCAAATAGACAAAATCAAGGTCAAAACAGACCTGGTTTACCTTCTAATGTTCGACAAACCAATAACTCAACTTCACAAAACCCCAGACAACAAAACTCTCAAAATAATAATAACACTGACTTGCAAAATAATACACGCACAACCTCTCGAAATAATACTCAAAGCCTAACCCCTATAACAAATAATAACAATTCCTCAAATGAATCACATACGGTTTCTGCTCTCTCTACGAAAGGTACTCAAGTCCTACTTTCAACAGCTTGTGTAACTTTATATGACTCTCACAATAACCCTGTCTCGGTAAAGGCCATTTTGGATAATGGATCGCAAAATTCTTTCATAACTGAAAAACTTGCACAAAAATTAAACTATCGTCCGTATTTTCACAATACCAATATTTCTGGAATTGGTTTAAGTAAACAAGCCTCAACAAAAATGGTAAATATTACTATTTATTCTCAACATTATGGACATAAACAGTTTAATGCTTTATGTGTGATACTTCCCCAGATAACTTGCTCATTACCTCACGTTCCCATAAATGCTCACTCATGGAAGATTCCAAGCGATATTGTTCTTGCGGATCCCAAATTCGCCGAACCATCTGAAATCAACTTACTGATTGGTTCTGATCTTTTCTATCAACTCTTAGCTCGTGGCCTAATACACTTAGGTAAAAATCTCCCCACACTTATCAATACCCATTTAGGTTGGGTGATAGGTGGAAAGTACCCCTCAAGTTCACACTCAAATAAACAACACTCGTACATTACTATGACACAAAACATACCAGACAATGTATCACTCTTCGTTCAAAATAACGAATTCCCTTCTCTTGAGAATTTAATCTCAAAATTTTGGCAAATTGAAGAACTGCCTTAAACAAAAATTTTATCTCCAGAGGACAA